>PVIU01004968.1:0-119725 GCA_004026605.1 Ondatra zibethicus | reverse complement strand
GACACAGAAAGACAATTATCACATGTACTCACTCATAGGTGGTTTTTAAACATAAGGCAAAGAAAACCATCTTACAAACCACAATCCCAGAGAATTTAGACAACAATACGGACACTAAGAGAGACCTACATAGATATAATCTACGTGGGAAATAGAAAGTATAAAAAGACAAGATCTCCTGAATAATTTGGGAGCATGGGGACCTTGGGGGAGGGTTGAGGGAGGGAGGGGAGTGGCAGGGAGGGGAGCAGAGAAAAATTTAAAAAAATTAAAAATTAAACAAAAAAAATGTAGAACCAATGACATGGTTCAGCAGGTAAAGTTGTTTAACACCAAGTCTGACATCTGCCTGACTCCAGTCTCCTACGGTGGAAGCAGGGGACAGACGCCTGTGAATCGTCCTCCACACTTGTCCTGTGGCATGCACATGCCCACACACACAATAAATAAAATCTGATGTTTTAAGACTGGATGTAGTGCTGCACACCTTTAATCCTAACATTTGGGAGGCAGAGGCAGGGGAATTTTTGTGAACCCAAGGCCAGCCTGGACTACACATTGAATCCTAAGATAGCCAGGAGATACCCTGTTTCAAACAAACAAGTGAAGAGATAACAAAACAGACCATGCACATACTAGCTATGTCTAGAAGTCCCCGGCTGTGCAGAGCATAATTTAAAGTGCAATGGAATGTATGTACGGGGTGACGCAGGTCGGGGACACATTCATATATAATAGAATGTATATGAGCTGGTAATACAGGTCGATGGGTAAAGTACAATGGAATGTATATACAGGGTGACACAGGTCGGGGACACATTCATATATAATAGAATGTATATGAGCTGGTAATACAGGTCGATGGGTCAAGGCGTTTAAGGCTGAACCTGATTTCAGTCTCCAGGACTGAATCTTCAGGTGGAGGGAGAGGATCTCTGACCTCCTCTTGAGTATCACAGCATCAGTGTCTTCATCTTTAAAACAGAGCAAGAATCTAAAAACAGAGTCCTTTTAGTGGTTGATAGATATGACTTCACTTACCTATTTCTTATTTTTTTAAAGATTCATTTTATGTTTTGCTCATACATGTGTTTATGCACCACTACATGTCTGGTGCCTGAAGGGGTCAGAGGGCATGAGAGCCCCAGGAACTGGAGTTACAGACAGTTGTGAGTCACTATGTGGGTGCTGGCAATCAAACCTGGATCCTCTGCAAGAGCAGCAGGGCTTTTAAGTGCTGAACCATCTCTCCAGTCCCCAGCTTTTTCATATTTTAAGTTTTGTTTTCATCTTTTAGATATTTAAGCAGTTTGTTTATTAACACCTGTGATACATTATGCTAAGGACACATAAAAGGAAGATAAATGTATTTGTTCTCAAAATATATGAGCTGGTAAATATATTTGGGGTTGAAAAATATATCACTTTTTTGTTATTTCGTCTGTTTTTTTAAATCAATTTTATTTTTTATTTTTTGTACATTGGTGTTTTGCCTGCATGTGTGTCTGTGAGAGAGTGTCAGATCTTGAAGTTACAGACAGTTATGAGTTGCCATGTGGCTGGGATTTGAACCCAGGTCCTCTGGACGAGCAGCCAGTGCTCTTAACCATTGAACCATCTCTCTAGTCCCATTTAGTCTGTTTTTTGAGACATAATCTCAGTAAGTAGCCCAAACAAAATGACCTGGAACTTGAAGCAATCCTCCTGCCTCAGCCTCCCGAGTGTTAGGATTATAAATGAGAGTCACTGTGACTCGACCAGCCACTGGGGGAAGGCTGTCAAGCATGGTAGAGAATCTAGCTCTGACTGCATAGTGTGCATGTAGCCCTTGCCAGCTAAACGCAGAACAAAACCTTCAGTGGCTCCCACAGCTTCCAGGATAAAGTCCAAGTTCCCGGCTGGGATCTGGCTCTGTTTTCCCTCCCATTGCACACCCCCACCCACACTCACCTACTGTTGCAGCCAGGAGAACACCTGCTTTCCTTGAGCAGCCATTGAGCTTTCTTCAGGCCTGTGATACAGGTACCTCCGCCGTCTGGAATCTGCCCCAAATATATAACATTGTATATACACAAATACTGTAAAATGACCTCCTTGGGTGTAGGGTGTGGCTCAGTGGTGGAATGCTTAGCATGCTTAGGGCCCTGGGTCCCATCTCTAGCATGGAAAACAGAAACAACAACAATAGTGAAACTCTCCTGCCACTCAGTAAAAGGCCCATTCTGCTGGTCAGTGTTATGTATGATAGCACCTGTTTCATTGTACTGAATTACGTGTGTGCTTAACCCCAACACTGTGAACCCCTTGAAAAGGCAGAAACTAGATGAGGCTTGGCCCTGGGGACTTAGCCCTTGGAACCTGTCCCAGAGTAAAAGTCTAACACAAGTGCATTCGAAGATGCATCTAATATGTCTGTTTCTCCTCAGATAAAACCCATACCGTTTCCCATCACTTGGGTCTTTCCCTTCTTCAATGAATTAATCTCTTTGTTGTTGTTTTGAGACAGGGTCTTGCCATGAAGCCCAATCTGAGCAGGGTAGAGAGATGGGGAAATTATGGGGACAGGGTGTCTTAAATTAGGGTTTCTATTACTGTGAAGAGACACCATGACTATAGCAACTCTTTTTTTTTTTGTTTGTTTTTTTGTTTTTTGAGACAGGGTTTCTCTGTAGCTTTGGAGCCTGTCCTGGAACTCCCTCTGTAGACCAGGCTGGCCTCAAACTCACAGAGATCCGCCTGCCTCTGCCTCCCGAGTGCTGGGATTAAAGGTGTGCGCCACCACCGCCTGGCAACAGCAAGTCTTATTTAAAAAAAAAATTTAATTGGGTGGCTTACAGTTCAGAGGTTCAGTCCTTTATCATCATGGTGGGACATGGTGGCAGGCAGGCAGACATGGTGCTGGAGAAGCTGAGAATTCTACATCTTTGATCCACAGGCAACAGGAAGGAAACTGAGACAGTGGGCGTGGCTTGAACATATATGAGATCTCAAAATGCACCCCCACAGTGACACACTTCCTTCAACAAGGCCATGCCCACTCCAAACAAAGCCACACTTCCTAATAGGTCACTCCCTATGAGTTTATAGGGGTTAATTACATTCAAATTACCACACATGGGGAGCAAAGTTCCCCTCTTCCCCTCCCTACAATCTGAAGTCTTTCTCACCAGCAGAGATGTATCCTTATTCCTGCCCAACACTATTGACAACATTGCTGACAGAGGTGACAGTTTTTGGGTATCTCAGAATCAGCTTGGTTTGCAATAGAGATATTCTGCCTTCCTGCATCCCTGTGAGATCCCATCTACTGCAATACCCTCAGGGGCCCCAGGAACCACCTGCTTAGGTTGTTGACCCTTTGAAGAAACTAGCTTCAAACCACCAACATCTTTTCTACCACTGTGGTAAAGACAGTGAAGGGTGGGGCTCTCAGGTGACCTTACCCTTTCTTTTCAAACACCTCTTTCCCTCTCTTAACCGGCAAGCTTAGAGTTTATATTAAAAAGGTTAGCCGTGTAGTGCTGGTGCACTTCCAGCACTTGGGAGGCAGAGGCAGGTGGATCTCTTTGAGTTTGAGGCCATCCTGGTCTACCCAATGAGTTTCAGTATAGCCAGGGATACACAGAGAACCCTGTCTCAAAAAATTAAAATAATAAGGCTTCTGTGTGTGTGAGTGGGTTTTTTTAAATTTTTTTTTATTTTTATTTTTTTATTTTTTTTTTGAGACAGGGTTTCTCTGTAGCTTTGGAGCCTGTCCTGGAACTAGCTCTTGTAGACCAGGCTGGTCTCGAACTCACAGAGATCCGCCTGCCTCTGCCTCCCGAGTGCTGGGATTAAAGGCGTGCGTCACCACCGCCCGGCTGTGAGTGTGTTTCTGTGCAAGCCAGAGGTGGACCTTAGGTGTCTTTCTCCTGTTCTTCTCTACCTTATCTTTTCAGACAGGGTCTCTCACTAAACCTAGAACTCATGAATTAATTAAACTAGTTAACCAGTGAACCTCCTGTCTCCACCTCCCCAGCACAGGGGAGGGATTTCAGGTGTGTGCCTCCACATCTGAACTTTTGTTTTTGTTGTTGTTATTGTGTTTGTTTGTTTGGTTGGTTTGGTTTGGTTTTTCAAGACAGACTTTCTTATAGCTTTGGAGCCTGTCCTGGAACTTGCTCCACAGAGACCAGGCTGGCCTTGAACTCACAGAGATCCACCTGTCTCTGCCTCCTGAGTGCTGGGATTAAAGACATGTACCACCACCACCTGGCTGGACTTTTATTTTTTAACGTGGGTGTTAGGAGTCTGAACTTTGATCCTCATGTATGCCCGATGAGCACTAAACCCACTGAGCCATCTTTCCAGCCCCCTTGGCTTTTTTTTTTATGTGTATGGGCATTTTACCTGAATATATGTTTGAACGTGTACCATATGTATGCCTGGTACCCAAGAAAGCAAGAGGAGGGCATTGGATCTCCTGGAACATGCAGTGAGCTGCCATGTGGGTGCTGGGAATCAAGTCTGGGTCCTCTAGAAGAATAACCAGTGCACTTAGGTGCTGAGCCATTTTTCCAGCTACTCCCCACCTCCAAATATCTTTCAATAATAATAAAAATAATTAACACTGCTTCATACTAGCTAGCTCTAAATTTTTAAAATTAATTTTTATTTTATTAAAACATATTACACAGTTTCTACCTCCTTCCCTTTCTTCATCTCTCCTATGGCCTCTTTTTCGAATTATTACCATTATATATATATATATATATATATATATATATGCAAATAAATATATCAATGCAACCTGCTGGGTCTGTTTAATGTTCCTGGTACTTGTATGTTTCTGGGGCTGACCACTTGGTGACCACCTTTAGGAGTCTCATCCCTGGGGAAGACTAGTTCTCTCTCTCAGAACTGTGTGAGATGTTCCTCATCCACCCTGGCGCATCGACTGGTGCTGTCATTGTTTGAGTCTTGTTTAATTCAAGCAGCTATACTTAAATTAAGATTAATTGAGATTAAATTAAAGTTAATTGAGATTTCATGTGATAGCCTGAGGTTACTTTCCTGTTGAAGCCATGAATCCAGCGTTGACCTGTGGTCACTGTGTCCTTAAGGGATTAAGGGAATTCCTCAGATTGCTGAGGATAACTGTCTCCTCTCTTGTGCCCTTGACAAGGCTAACCTTGACCTTACTGTGTGGTCTAGGCTGGCTTTGAGTTTATTAGCAATCCTCTTGCCTCAATGTTGTGGAATAATATTTTAACTAGACAAAGATGTGTTACATTTGTTTATGCTGTGGAATGCTACTTTAACAATGTAAAAGTGGGGGCTGGAGAGATGGCTCAGTGGCTAAGAGCACTGACTGCTCTTCCAGAGGACCAGGGTTCAATTCCCAACGCCCACATGGCAGCTCACAATTGTCTGAAGATCCAGTTGCAGAGGTTCTGACACTTTCACACCAATGCACATGAAATAAAGTTAAATAAACCATAAAAATATTTTAAAAAAAAACAAGTAAAAGTGTGTTACATTTGTTTCTGCTGCCTTTGTTTTTTTTGTTTTTTTATTTTTTATTTTTTTATTTTTCCATGATATTTATTGAGCTCTACATTTTTCTCTGCTCCCCTCCCTGCCTCTCCCCTCCCCATTTCAACCCTCCCCCAAGGTCCCCATGCTCCCAATTTACTCAGGAGATCTTGTCTTTTTCTACTTTCTACTTCCCATGTAGATTAGTTCTATGTAAGTCTCTCTTAGTGTCCTTATTGTTGTCTAAATTCTCTCGGATTGTGATTTGTAGGCTGGTTTTCTTTGCTTTATGTTTATAAATCACCTATGAGTGAGTACATGTGATAATTGTCTTTCTGTGTCTGGGTTACCTCACTCAAAATAATTCTTCTGCCTTTGTTAAAGTTGTAAATATGTGTTACTTTTGTTTATACTGCATTTGTTTAATTACCCAAAGATATATTGAGTTTGTTTCCACTTTGCCTGCCTAAGGCACCAGATTGGTCTAATAAAGAGCTGAATGACCAAAAGCTAGGCAGAGAAAGGATGGGTGGGGCTGGCAGGCAGAGAGAATAAACAGGAGAACCTAGGCTCTAGTAGGTGAGGAATGAGAAGAGAAGAAGGGGGACAGCAACACGCCTGGGGCAAAAGCCAGCAGACTCCAGCCAGCTGACTTGAGCAGCAGTGAAAGTTAGACACACAGAAGAGCAGCAAAAAGCCCTGAGGCAAAAGGTAGATAAAGAGAAACAGGTTAAGCTAAAAGAGCTAGCCAGAAATGAGCCTAAACTGGGCCAAACATTCAAAACTAATAAGAAGTCTCTGCGTCATGATTTGGGAGCTGATTGGTGGCCCAGAAGAAAAACCCTGGTACACCTCAGTGACCAAGTACTGTGGACTGCAAGACTGTGTCATCATGGCTGGCTTAATACGATCATTTCCATTTGCAAAGCACTTCCAGCTTTCAGAATACTTAACATTTACTCTTTCACCTCTAATTCCAGCTCTTTGGAGGTTGCTGTGAGTTTGAGACCAACTTGGGCTACACAGTGAACTCCAGGCCATCCTGAGCTACAAAGCAACATCTTATCTCAAAACATCCCTTTTCATTTTTTTTTTTTTTCTTCATGACAACCTCAGTACTGAGAATACTGAGGAGAGAATCGGGGGCAGGAGTTTCCTTACTGAAGGGTCAACCAAGTGAAAAACCATTTATTGAAAATTCTCTAATCCTTCGAGGTGTGTGCTGTTTCATTTTGAGGTAGTCCAAGCTAGCCTGTAACCCCTCCTGCTTCAACTTCCAGAGAGCTACTGTTGACAGTTGCGTGTCACCATGCATAATTTAGCAATATATATTTTTAGATAATATAGACTTGTGTGACATAACCTGAAGAACACACAGCGATTGAGTGATAGAGCTCTTTGGAACCTAGTGTTTATACTCTAAAGTCCCTGCTGTCCCTAAGGCCCCAGTTCATTGAAACAAATGGACAGATTTTGTTCCTCAATCTAGACTGATCCAAAGGAACACTTCCTGACTTTTAGCCCACACAGAATCAGACCTCTTTGCAATCTTTAAAAAGATTTAACCATATGCATGTGGGGGCAGGGGGGTATGTATGTGGAGGCCAAAGACATTGACTCCCCTGGAGATGGAGTGACTAGGATAATGATCTACCTTTTGTGGGCCCTGAAAATCAAACCTGAGTCCCCTGCAAGGACCTGATGCTCTTAACCACTGAGCCATCTCTCTAGCCTCTGATTTGCATTTTATCTAAAGCAGGTAACAAGATAAATAGTCCCATATCTTCCTGTATCACCTAATTGCTCTGTTTTCTTTAGATTCCAGAAGATAGCATTAGCTGGGGCTCTGGTAGCTACCTGTAATTCCAGCACTTGGGAGGCTAAGGAGGAAAAGTGACTTCAAAACAACTTGGCCTACTTAAAAAGACCGTCTCAAAACAAACAAAACACAGCAACAGTAAAAACCCAGAGTTACTCGACAGACTCCTGCCAAGTTGTTAAGTTTACTCTACAGAGTCGTAGCTAAATGGCTTGTAAACTGCACATCTGCCAAGGTTCCAAGCCGGGCCTTCTTTTTTTTTTTAAGATTTATTAATTTTATCATTTTATATGTTTGCCTGGTGACCTTGGAGGTCGGAAGAGGGCATCAGATCTCCCTAGAGTTGGAGCGTGTGGGTGCTGGGAATCCTGGGAGAACAGCCACCACGCTTAATCCCTGAGCCATCTCTCTGTCACCTGCAAGGCGTTCTTAAGGCAAGGCTTCTGCTCTGTAGGTCACCTTCTGAGGCTTACCAGAAAATGGCAAATGAGCTGAACTCACAGAACCCATCCTTGGCATTTCTTGCTTCTCCTAGTGCCTTCTCCATTCATCCAAACCCCCTTTGCTTCTTAGGGATAGTCTTAAAGCACAGTAAGTACCTTTGCGACGGACATCTGGTCCCTTTAAGGACATAATGGCCAACCCCGCCTCCCTCCCACCTCTCTGCAACGCTGTTCCAAGTGGACCATTGTTTAATGCCCCCGGACAATTAGCCGCGTGACACTCTTCTTGTCTCCTCCAGGTTCGTGGGAGTGGGAATTTGGCCTCGTAACTTGGCAACCACTGAACTACCGGCTGAAGGTGCCTGTAGGGGCTCTGGGGTTTGTGCTTTACGGTTGGGTTACTCTGGGTTCTTAACGGAAGCAGGTTGCAAAGCCAAGCGACCCCGCCCCCGTTGCCATAACAACGGTATACAGCTTCGACTACCCAGTTGCGTCTTCCAAAACAAACAAACCAAAAAGTAGTCCTGGCCTCTCAGCACCAAAATCCTCTCCATAACTACTGCTAGAGGAAGAGAACCAGGGTCTGCAGCCCCTCCGAAGGCGAGCAGGGTGGGAGAACACATGTGCCTTAGGGCAATGGTGTTAAGCAGAGAGATGGCATTGAGAAGAAACGAACGGAGCAGGGTTTGGGGGTGGCAGGGAACCCGGAGGTGAGGTGTAGGGTAGGTAAGAGAGGGGAGGAGGGGTTGGTGGGGGGAGATTTTAGGAGGACTGTAGAACTCTATCAAAGGGAATCCAGGAAGCAGGGACATCGGGTTGTTGGGGCAGAATTGGAGCCACTGTGAAGGCAGGAATGGTCCAGGAGTTTGGGAAGGTGTCCCGAAGGGAGCCGGGTCCTCCAAGCAGAGGCTGGGAATCCAAACATGGTCTCTGGGATAAGGAAAGCTGCACTGTGAGAGGTCAGCGGTGACCGGCTGTACAGGGTACCTGTAAATGGAGGTGAGGGGACCGGAGGGTGTGATGGGGTGGGAACTAAGACCTCTTTTCTCGGTACCAGTACTGAGTTTCAGCTGACTCCAGAGGGCAGAGGGGAGCAAGATGTCGGATGAAGATGACCTGGATGACATTGATCCAGACCAGGATGATCTGGAGAAGGAAGAGGACGACAAGGAGATGGAGGAGTGGGAAGATTACAGGAAGGAGGGGGAAGAAGTCTCTGAGGAAGTGAGAGCCCGGAGGAGGGGTCCTGGGGCTAGTGGGAGGGTTAGGGGGAGGGCTAGGGGGAGGGCTAGAGGAGAGCTGCAAGGAGATGTCTTTACTGCCCTCCTGTTGCAGTGGATGCCCACCCCCCTCACGGAGGCCATGATGAAGGAAGGGCTTTCTTTACTCTGCAAGACTGGCAGTGGACTGGCTCATGCTTATATTAAGCTAGAGGCTAAAGACAGGTGAGGACCAAGAAACTGGAGCACCGCCAGCCTCCCCTCTCTCGTTCCTGAGTATTTTGGCTAGACCTGGTGACTATCTCATCTGACCTAACAGGAAGAGAAGGAAGAAAGATGTCTTCAGTGTCCATGATCAGGTTGTACCTTGTACATGCTAGACAAGGCTTTTTACCACTAAGCCCAGGCAGAGACTCCACAGTGAAGGCTTGTCTAGCATGTACAAGGCTCTGGTTTTGATTTCTGCCTGAGAAACAAGAACAAAACTCTACCTGCCTCCTCTTCCCCCACCTACTCTGTCATCCCTTTATAAACTGTCTCTGCTGCCCTCTGCTCAGCATCTTTTCCAATTCTTGCTGGGTTCTTATCCTTTATGGTGGATCTCCTCCGCCCCCGCCATCCCCGCATCTCCTAGGGGCCTCACAGACATCAACCTGTTGCGCTCCTACATCCATCTTCGTTATGTGGACATTTCTGAGAACCACCTCACAGACCTGTCGCCGCTCAACTGTCTCACCCACCTCCTGTGGCTCAAGGCTGATGGTAATCAGCTGCGAAGTGCCCGGATGAATGAGCTGCCCTACCTGCAGATTGCCAGTTTCTCCTACAACCAGATCGTGGACACAGAAGGCATCTTTCATCCCCGTCTAGGAAGCCTGGATCTCAAAGGTGGGTCCTTAGGAAGAAACACACAGAACTTCCCTTCCTAGCATGGGGCTGACAGAAGCAGGCAGTATATGACTCTTGGCTGAGCCACTCGGCTGTCTGTATGGGCTCACTCATAGTGTGTAGGATGTGCAGGATCGGGGGTATAACTTAGTATTAAAGCCTTGCCTATACTTGTGTGAGGCCCGGTCCAAAAAAAAAAAAGACTTATTATAGTTCATTATAATATTCTTTTTTAATTTTATTAAAAAAATTAAATCACATTTGTGTGCATATGTGCGGGTGTCTGGGAAACCAGAGCAAAATGCCAGATCTCCTGTGAGCTGCCTGATGTAGTGTAGTAAGAGGCGCGGGCCGCATTCCCAGTGCCCGGCTAGCTTAATCCCTGAAATAATCACACAGAAGCTGTATTCATTTAAAACACTGCCTGGCCCATTATATCTAGCCTCTTCTTGGCTAATTCTCACATCTTGCTTTAACCCATATCTAGTAATCTATGTATCACCACGGGTTCGTAGCTTACTGAAGAGATTCTAACCTACGTCCATCTCAGGCTGGAGATTCATTGTGTCTGCCACACTTCCCTTCTCCCCAGCATTCTGTTCTGTCTACTATGCCCACCTAAGGGCTGCCCTATCAAAAGGCCAAGACAGTCTCTTTATTCAACCAATAAAAGCAACACACAAACAGAAGAACCTCCTACACCAATGTAGGTGCTGGGAACTGAACTCAGGTCCTCTGGAAGAGCACCCAGTGCTCTTAACCACTGACCCATCTCTCCAGCCCCTCCTTATAATATTCTTTATGACAGTTCTTCATGCTGGAATACAGAAATGAGCAAAACCAAAAATCTCTATTCTTATGCAGAGTCATTCTAGTTTAGGGTGATGGACAGCTAACACTGAGCATAATAAGTAAATTGGGGCTGGAGCGATGGCTCAGAGGTTAAGAGCTGACTGCTCTTCCAGAGGACCTGAGTTCAATTCCCAGCAACCACGTGGTGGTTCACAACCATCTATAACAAGATTTGGTGCCCTCTTCTGATGTGTGGGCATACATACCAGAACACTGTCTATATAATAAATAAATAAATCTTTAAAAAAATAAGTAAATAAAAGCCAGGTTTGGTGGTTTGCAACTCTAATTCCTACACGCTGGAGACTAAAGCAAGATCGCTGGAGCTCAAGGCCTGTCCGGGCTTCATAGGGTCCCAGGTCAGCCTGGCCAACAGAGTGAGACTCTGTCTCAAAAGGTAAAACAGAAAACATAACTCAAAAAGGAGACAAATTCTGTAGAAAAATAGATTAGGGAAATACCATTGTGAAACGCACAGGTAACAATCTCTTTTGGTCTCTCTGTCTCTGTCTGTCTGTCTCTCTCTCTCTCTCTCGTGTGTGTGTGTGTGTGTGTGTGTGTGTGTGTGTATGTGTTACAAAGGATTGAATCTAGGGCCTTGTGCATGCCAGGCAAGCACTCTTGCGCTGACCATATCCCCAGTTTTATTATAACTTTTTAATTTTATTTTTCATAAGATTTTAAGACGTTTATTTATGCATCTTATGTATGAGTGCTTTGTGTTCATGGACACTTGCACACCAGAAGAGGGCACCAGATCTCACTATAGATGGTTGTGAGCCACCATGTGGTTGCTGGGAATTAGACTCAGATCCTCTGGAAGAGCAGTCAGTGCTCTGAGTCACTAAGCCATCTCTCAATCCCCGACTTATTTTTAATTTTGAGACAGGATCTCATAAGTTTCCCAAGTTGGGCTTGAACTCACTCACCCAATAGTAGCCTAGGAAGGCCTTAGATTTATGATTCTGCCAATTCAGGCTCCTCGGTAGCTAGAGCCTCCAGGCCCAGCACAGATGAAAATTTCAAACTGGTTGTTTAAGGGAAACATCACTTGACCAAAAATGTGCAGAAGGAAAGGAAGTCAGGCCAGTGCATTGCTTAGGAATCACTGATTCATTCTCAAAGTGATGACAGATAAACCCTCTGGGCCCACTTGCCCTGGGCCTCCAGAGATCTTAAGCTGGGGTTGTTCCTTCTTCCCTTCCACCCTGCATTAGAGGGAGAGAGCATACAGAGAGGCCAAAATTTCTAAGGCTGACCATTCAGAAGGGACCTTTGTGCACTTGACTCCCTCCTTTTCTGCAGGCAACCGCATCCATCATGTGAGTGGTCTGGACCCTGAAAGACTGACAAGCCTGCACACCCTGGAGCTTCGGGGGAACCAGCTAGAAAGCACATTGGGAATCAACCTCCCTAAACTGAAGAATCTCTTCCTGGTAGCTTCCTGGGCCCTAGGGGGGTTCAGGGAAGGGATCACAGCCTTGGCTTCTACCTAGCTTCCACACCATGAGGATGACAAGTCCTTCCATGATGTCTGATGCCATGGAAATATAATGCTAAGACAATACGTACAGTCTTATGCTTATATTCCTAGTACTTGTGAGGCTGAGGAAGGAGGACTGCTGAAAGTTAGAGGCCAGCCTGGGCTACAGAATAAGACTGTCTCTCAGAGGAGAAGGGGGAGGGAGCAAGAGAGGTAGCTTCCAACCCAGCAGGGCTACAATACACGATGAGTGGAAAATCCAGAGAAAATGTATTGGTGCAGGCTGTTGCAAAATGTGCTATTCAAGTATAGAAAGCAGGCCAAGGAAGCCATTTAAATATTTTTTTAATTTTTTAAAAATATTTATTTATTATGTATACAATATTCTGTCTGTGTGTCTGCCTGCAGGCCAGTAGAGGGCATCAGATCTCACTTCAGATGGCTGTGAGCCACCATGTGGTTGCTGAGAATTGAACTCGGGACCTTTGGAAGAGCAGGCAATGCTCTTAACCACTGAGCCATCTCTCCAGCCCTTAAATATTTATTTATTGAGAGAGAGAGTCTTATTTTTCTTTTTCTTTTTTTTAATTTTTTTTCTTACAGAAGAGATGCTATCTTAGAGAGTCTTTTTTGGCTCGGGGTGGTTAAGACAGGGTTTAAACTGTGGTCTTGGCTGTCCTGGAACTCGATCTGTAGACCAGGCTAGCCTTGAACTCAAGAGATCCACCTGCCTCTGCCTCCCAAGTGCTAAGATTAAAGGTGTCTGCCACCACTGTCCAACCTGAGACAGGGTCTTCTGTAGCCCTGGTTGACCTGAACACACCACATAGCTGAGGATGACCTTGAAATCCTCCTGATCTTCCCACCGCCACCTTCCAAGTGCCAGGATTCCAGGAAGGACCATTACAATCAAATATATTTTTGGTTTTGATTTTTTGAAACAGAGTTTCTCTTTATAGCCTTGGCTGTCCTGGAACTCTCTCTGTTGACCAGGCTGGCTTCGAACTCAGAGATGTGACTGCCTCTGCCTCCCAAGTGCTTGAATTAAAGGCATGGGCCACCACCGCCCAGCTATAATCTACTGTTTTTATCTTGTGTGTTCTGGTCTGCGTGTGCACACACGAGCGTGCAGGTGTGCAGGCGTGCTGTGTATGGAAGCCCGAGGTGGACTTCAAGCATCTTCTTCAGTGGCTTTTTACCTTGTAATACGAGACAGGCTCTCTCACAGAACTGAAGCACCTGATTAATTTGTCTGCCTGGCCTGTGGGCTCCAGGGATCTGTCTGTCTCTCCCCAACAGCAGACATGAAAGACTGTACACCCCCAAGCTTGGCTTTTTATATGAGTGCTGGGGGCACGAACACAGGTCCTAATGCTTGCATGACAAGAATTTTACTGACGGAGCCATTTCCATGGCCTGTGTTTTGTCTGTTTGTTTTTGAATTGAGTTTTTTGTTTTTTGTTTGTTTGGTTGTTTTGGTTTTTCAATGCAGAATTTCTCTGTAGCTTTGGAGCCTGACCTTGAATTCTCTGGCCTGTCCCTGTCTCCCGTGGTGAACCACCACTGCCAGGCTTGGTTTGGTTTTTAAGGGTCATTACATAGTCCTGGCTGGCCTATGTCATCCAGGCAGGCCTAGAACTCACAGCAATCCTCTTGCCTCAATCTCTCAAGTGCTGGGATTTGCAGATGTATGTCACAATATCTTGTTTCGTTCTATTACTTTACTTTTAAAGATTATTTATTTTTATGTCTATGAGTGTTTTGTCTACATGTACGTATGTATGTATGCATGCATGTATGTATTTGTAGTGTGGTGTGTGTGCCTGGTGCCCCTGGAGATCAGGAAGGAGGTCAGATCCCCTAAAACTGGAGCTGCCATGTGAGTGCTGGGAACTGAACCTGGGTCTTCTGAAACAGCAGCAGGTGCTCTTAACTGCTGAGCCATTGCTCTGGCTCCAAGTTTCCTTTACTTTTGAGACAGGATCTCCCTGTACACTAGTCTGAACTCCTTACATAGCTCAGACTTGTCCTCTTGTCTGTCCCCCAAATGAGTGCTGGGATCACAGCTGTGCACCGCCATACCAGGCTCTGAGTGTCTGTCTGTTTAGGCTGGACATGCTGCTTTCTAGATGGGACTACAGCCACTCCTCGATGGGTGAGTGGGGCTCCTGGACCAATGGTAGGTTCAAGCCTTCTGTAATTAGAGATGACCTTGATGGAGATGGAGAATACCTCTGAGGACACAGCCGGAGACTGCAGCTGAGCTTTTGTTGTAGTGGCAGCTTCTTTTTTCTTTTGCTTTTCTTTCTTTCTTTTTTTTTTTTTGGTTTTTCAAGACAGGGTTTCTCTGTAGCTTTGGAGCCTGTCCTGGAGCTAGCTCTTGTAGACCAGGCTGGCCTCGAACTCACAGAGATCCATCTGCCTCTGCCTCCCGAGTGCTGGGATTAAAGGCGTGCGCCACCATCGCCCGACTTTCTTTCTTTCTTTCTTTCTTTCTTTCTTTCTTTCTTTCTTTCTTTCTTTCTTTCTTTTCTTTTTGCTTTGTTTTTTTGAGACAGGGTTTCAGTAGCTTTGGAGCCTGTCCTGGAACTAGCTTTTGTAGACCAGACTGGCCTCAAACTCACAGAGATCTGCCTGCCTCTGCTTCCCAAGTGCTGGGATTAAAGGTGTGTGCCAACAGTGCCTGGCTCTCTTTTGCTTTTCTTTTGGTCTATCCTCTCTCTCTCTTTTCTTTTTCTTTGTTTCTTTCTCTTCTTCTCCTTATCCTCCTTCTTCTTTTGGTATCTGAATTGAAACCAGTGTCTTGCACATGATGTAAGAGTGCTCTACTGGCTGGGTGGTGGTGGCGCACGCCTTTAATCCCAGCACTCGGGAAGAAGAGGCAGGCAGATCTTTGTGAGTTTGAGGCCAGCCTGGTCTACAAGAGCTAGTTCCAGGACAGGCTCCAAAGCTACAGAGAAACCCTATCTCGAAAAAACAAACAAACAAACAAACAAAAAAAGAGTACTCTACCACCAAGCTGCATCCCTAGCCTAGAAACTAGTTTCCAGTAACAAATTTTTATTATTATTTTTATCATCATCATCACCATCATTTTTGTAGTTCTGGGAAACCTGGTCTTCAGACTTCTTTTTCTTTTTAAACTAAAATTACTTTACAATCCCTTTTCATTGGGGGGGGGGTGTGCACAGCACAGCCTGCACATGGAGTCAGAGATGACTTGCCGGAGTTAGTTCTCTTTCCACCTGGGGAATGAACTCGGGTTGTCAGGCTTGGCTTATGGAGCAATTCTGTGGGTCCCTTCTTTGTCTTTTTTTTTGGGGGGGGAGTATTTGAAATATGGTCTCACACTATAGTGCAGACATGCCTGGAGACTCACTAAGTAGCCCAGGCTGGCTTCTAACTCATGACAACCTTCCTGCCTTATTTTGGGGGTGGGCCACTGCACCTACTTTTGTTCTTCCTTACTCTCTATACCACACTCTCTTATCTGCCCCTCCTCTCCTCCCCTCCTCCCTCATTCTTTCCCAACCTCCCTCCCTCTGCTCCCCTCTCTGAGTCAGTGTATTGCGTGCTGGTGTAGGCTCAGAACATGCTGAAGAAGATAGAGGGCCTGGAGAACCTCAGCAACCTGACCACTTTGCATCTCCGAGACAACCAGATTGAAACTCTGGATGGTTTCTCCAAGGAGATGAAATCACTGCAGTACCTGAACTTGAGGTATGGGGTACAGCCTCTCTAACACCCACCTTGCACCCAGCCATCACCACTAGCAGCTTCTGAATCAATGGTCCTCCCAGTAACTCACAGCTGGGTCCTTCCCTTGTTCTCCTTCTGGGTCCTGTCCTCTGCTTTTCTTTCTTTCTTTCTTTCTTTCTTTCTTTCTTTCTTTCTTTCTTTCTTTTATTTTTAATATTTTTAATTTATTTACTTTTATTTTATGTGCATTGGTGTTTTGCCACAGGTGTTGGGTCCCCTGGAAATGGAGTCACAGACAATTGTGAGCTGCCATGTGGGTGCTGGGAATTGAACCCAGATCCTCTGGAAGACCAGTCAGTCTTAACCACTTCTTAACCACTGAGCCATCTCCCTAGTCCCTCTGCTTTCCTTTCTTTCTTCTGCATTTGGTTCAAAGAGCAACTCAAAGATCTTGAGCCCTTACCATCTAAAAGAATCTGTTTTTTCTTTTTTCTTTTCTCTTTCTATTTCTCTATTTTCTTTCTTTTTATGGTTTTGGTTTTTTTCGAAACAGGATTTCTCTGGCCTTCAACTCAGAGACCCTCTTGCTTCTGCCTCTTGAGGGTTTGGATTAAAGGCATTCACTACCATATCTGGCCTCTCTCTCTCTCTCTCTCTCTCTCTCTCTCTCTTTCTCTCTCTCTCTCTCTCTTGGCTTTTCGAGACAGGGTTTCTCTGTGGCTTTGGAGCCTGTCCTGGAACTAGCTCTTGTAGACCAGGCTGGCCTTGAAGTCACAGAGATCTGCCTGCCTCTGCCTCCCAAGTGCTGGGATTAAAGGCGTGTGCCACCACTGCCCAGCTTTTTTCTCATTTTTAAACATGGGGTCTTGCTACATTAACCAGGCTGGTCCCAACCTCTTGAACTCCTGTGCAACTAAGTTATAGGAATTCACCACTATGTTGCTAATCCCTGTTTTTAAGCAATTCAGTCTGACTCCAGTGCCATTTTCCTGTCTATATTCTATATAAATGCCCTTCTCTCTCTCCTAGGCCCCAGTTACCTTTCCAATTCTTGTTTCTTTCCTTCTGAGCTGAGCACTACCTGTAAAGGACAGCCCTTAACTGATATTAAGCATAAAATGTAGCCTGGAAGTGGTGGCCCATGCCTTTAATCTCAGCAGTGGAGAAGAAGAGGCATGCAGATCTCTGTCTGAGTTCAAGGCCAGCCTAGTCTAGAGTGAGTTTCAGGACAGTCAGGGTACACTGCAAAAGGCTGTATTGAAAAACCAAAAAAGATCCTCGTTAGTATAGTGGTTAAAAAAAGAAAAGAAAAACCAAAAAAGAAAAAAAAAAGAAAAGAAAGAAAGAAAAGAGTAACTCAAGGCCGGATGTGGTAGCACATGCCCATAGTCCTAGCTCTCGGGAGTCAAAGGCAGGAGGATCACTACAAATGAGAGGCAGTAGCCAGGTCTAAATATGGGTAGTTCTGTGCCAGCCAGGGTACGTGTGAGAGTATGCCAAAAACAACAACAGCAAAACCAAACCAAAACAATGACAATAACACAAAGGATGGGACGTGGTGGCTCATGCCTGTAATTCCAGCACCCAGGAGGCTGAGGCAAGAGGATTTCTGTGAGTTTGAGGACAGCCTGGGCTACATAGCCAGGCTTTGTATCACAACCCCACCCCCACATACAAACAAGGAAGGGAGGAGGAAAAAGGAAGGAGATGAGGGGACCCACACAGGGTCAGAGGGATTTTTCTCTCAGCACCTCTTTTCTGATGGACAATTCTTTGATTTTTTTTTATGGTTTTACCAATCAAACCCAGGGCCTCGTGCATGTGAAATTTGTACGGAGCCTAATAAAATGCCAATAGAGCTCAAAGAAAGACATGCTTCTCGAGGCCCACAGCGTCTGCTGGAATTAGTCTTGAATAATTAGAAATGGTCTCATAGATGTTTGAAAGCCAGAAGCATGCCATTCCATACAGTCTCAGAAGTACATTAGAGGACTGATCTCTTCAAGCTGAGAGACCATCCCTAACTCTGAATTCCTTACTGAAGGAAGCACCCACATGACACCCCTACTCCACAGCACCCCACCCTTAGGCAGGAGCTCCTTCCCTGACCCTTCTAACTTCTGTTGTGGTATAGCTGACACAGAAAATGTCTGTGACATTTGTAAGTGTAAGGGACATTTGCCCTTCCTCTCCAAACACAAGACAGGATGAGGCCTAACTTTGCCACTCCAAAATGACACGTCACAGAGTGGATGATGGCATTTAGGAATTCCTTGAAGGGTAGAGGTGGGAATGGGGAATTTCATCTCGCCAAGTCGGGTCACACTTGGCAGATCAGTCCTCAACAGTCATTGCTTTTAGGGCCCAGCTAGAGGTGTTCTTACAGAGGAAGCCCAATTCCTAGCTAGCAATCAAAGCCCATGTTCCTGAGGTAAGCCCTCATGACCTCATCCACAGGGGCAATATGATTGCTGACTTGGGGGAGCTGGCCAAACTGCGGGACCTGCCCAAGCTGCGAGCCTTGGTGATGCTGGACAACCCATGTGCAGACGAGACCGACTACCGCCAGGAGGCCCTGGTGCAGATGGCATTCCTACAGCGCCTAGACAAAGAGTTCTTTGAGGATGAGGACCGGGCTGAGGCAGAAGAGATCCGTCAGAGGCTGAAGGAGGAACAGGAACAGGACCTGGATGCAGATCATGACATGGAACCATACCAGCCACCATCTTAGCGGCTCTTCCTAAACCAATAGTAAGGGAGATGCTGCCGGAAAAGCAACTTCAGAAGGTCAAAAGTTGTGCACACAGAGGAGGCCAGGAGAACCCTTAGTAGAGAGCAGACTTAGGGGTTGGAGGTATCTTAGGTATGAAGAAAAGATGAGAGGCCCGGGAAGAGCTGATAAAGGACACGAGAGACCAGAAAAGTGAGAATCAGAGTGACAGGCAGAGGAACTGATAGGCAATCATATCCTGCAAAGATATGGTTACAAAGGGATAGGTCTGGGAGCATGGAGGAGCTCGTGGGGAAAGGAGGTGGCTGGTGGTATATGGAGGATGCAGCTGGGCCAGGGAAAAGATCCTGCACTAAATCTGAATCTAAAAATAGCAGGACACAGGTGGGGAGGCAAAAGGAGGGCAGCGAAGCAGAGAGTCTGAGAAGCCTAGGGATGTGGGCATTTCTAGTGGGGCACAAGCTTCCCTTCTGTCCTCTTCTTCCAGGAGACCAATGAGGCTGGCCTCAAGAATTGATAAGACTCCAGTGGGAGACCACAACATTCATGGCCCTGTGATAGGAAGTGGAAGATACTTGCTGTCTTTTGTCTCCGGATTAAAAATCCATCATATCCCAAGGCCCAGGCTCTTTGGTGGTCATCTCTGTGTGACTTGCTCTATGGGCCTAAACTCCTAAGCTCTGTCTGGAGTCTAGATCGGGGACAGCCTTCAAGCAGGTCTGGGGTAACCAGGATGGAGTAGGTGTTGTCTGGAGAAAGGAGCTGAGCAGGTGGGCTGTGGTGTGTCAGTTCAGGTTTCAAATAAAACGGTATTTTGATATTCTCGTGTCTGACCGAGTTCATGAGTTCGCGTGGTGTACTCCTCCACCAGCATGGGTCAGTACCTGCCGCAGTGCTGGAGTGAGGCGACGCCTGCTTCCCTCGAGTTGGCTGAACATGGGTTATGAGCGCAAGTGCGCTTAGGGGGTGGCCATCCTGGTCCTGGATCGCCCCTCCCCTCCCCCACCCGTTCCCCACCATCATCCGCGCTCGTACGTGCGTCTCCGCCTGCAGCTCTTGACTCACCGGGGGCTCCGGGTCACATGCGCCAGCCCGGCTCTGTAGGCGCCGCCCCCTGCCCGCCCCCCGCCCGCGCTGGGAGCCGCAGCCGCCGCCACTCCTGCTCTCTCTGCTCCGCCACCGTCACCACCGCCACCGCCACCGGCTGAATCTGCAGTCCTCGAGGTGAGGCCCGTACCGGGCCGCATCCCCCTTACTCGCTCCTTGCCGCGTTCACTCCCCTCTGTCCTGGCATGGCGCACCGGGAGGGTGACGCTGCAGACCTGCTTGTCACCTGCTTTCCCCAGCATCCTCCATCCCGGGCCTTCCCGGACAGCTCCCGGCTTTCTGGCTCTTACCTCCTCCCGGTTTAGGTACCAGCTCTCTGCACCCGCTTCTCTAACTGCACGGTTCCACTCTCGCCTGCCCCTTTCCCCACGCTGGTCTTCGCCTAGGGTCCTGCCGATTTGTTTCTTAAGTTCGATGTCTCTACCCGTGGCGCGTTTACCTGGCACGTCCTTTTTGCTTTGCATTTGAGGAGATACCTTCTCTCACCCTTCCTTGGCTGCCTCAGACTTGCTCTAGACTCGTCTTTCTGTCCCTCCTTCTCTTCGCTCCTCTCCTTTGACATTTCCTTTTCTCCGATGCATGGGGGAGGGATGAGAGGAGTGGGGAATCTCTCTGGGGGTAGGGAAGACGATGGGTTCAGCCTGGACTACCTCACCATTCCCCACTGCAGCCCCTAGGGACTGGACGCCTGACCCCAGGATGCTGTCCCCATCCAGACTCCTCTTGTAAAGAGGAGGAACTCATATTTGGGAGAGAGGTGACGACCCGGAGAGTGTTTTATAGACCCTGTGTATGGGGGCTGTCAAGTTGGGGCTCCGCTTGCCCAGACAACCCCTCTTCTTCCTGTTCCAAGATCCAAGGAAAAAATACCAGCCTGGCAGCCATCCCACCTGGGGAAGTCTAGGGGAACCCCACTGGTCGGTGGAGCTGCTGAGGGGCAAAGGAATCGCTGCCGTGCCCCTCCCCTCTTCGCTGCGGGGTTCTCCCAGCTTGTCATGAGATGTACCCCGCCCCTACTGCAGCGAGCTCCCCTTCCTCACTGCGTTGACCTTTCCCTATCTCCACGGGGAGAGGAAGAACCCCTTCCTTCTACAGAGGCTCACTGCAGCTTGCTTTTCCCCACCCCCACCCACTGCAGTAACCTCTTTCCCAGCCCTCCCAGCCTCTGGCCCCTCCCACTAGTCTCAGGCTCCACCCTTCTAAGCCTCTTCTCTGCCTCCCATCTCTTCCACCCAAGGAGATCCCAACCATCATCATGTCTATAGAGAAGATCTGGGCCCGAGAGATCTTGGACTCCCGTGGGAATCCCACCGTGGAGGTGGATCTCTATACTGCCAAAGGTGATGGGCGGGGCATGGGCTTTCCACAGCCCCCACTTCCTCTATGCTGGGTCTGGCAGATTTCAGAGGTTTTCCTTCAGGCTCAGGGAGCACGGGGTGCTAGGCCAGGTTCCCAAGGCTGAATTGTGGAGTCTGATCTTCCTCGACTTGTAGAGCCGGGCTAGATGGGTCTGTGTTCTAGTTCAGAGTGGGAACGGCCCTGCCTCTGTGCCTGTGTGCCTGTGCCAGCGCAGGAGCACGCATGCTCTGCCTAGCATAGCGCTGTTTCTGCGGCCTCCCACATGTGCCTGGGAAGCCTCAGATGGGCGGGTGAGGAGGCCCTGCTAGTGCAGCTGGCACGGTGTGTGTGAGGAACAGTCTGGGGAGAAGTCTGGATGTAGCAGGCAGGAGTTTAGGCTGGAAGGTCCAAAGAGTTCTTGGCCCAGAGTGTCCTCCCTCCTTGCTCATCCTGCGTCTTCTTCCAGGTCTTTTCCGGGCTGCAGTCCCCAGTGGAGCTTCCACTGGCATCTATGAGGCCCTGGAGCTAAGGGATGGGGACAAACAGCGTTACTTAGGCAAAGGTGACGATGGCCCTCTCCTAGCGTGCTCCAGTCCCCTAGATGACTTCCCCCTCCTTTCCTTTCCACCCCTTCCTGGACTGACCAGCCCTTCTTCCTCTTTCTAGGTGTCCTGAAGGCAGTGGACCACATCAACACCACCATTGCGCCAGCCCTCATCAGCTCAGTGAGGCCCGCTCTTTCCTGGGGGTAGTTGCTAGACCAGAATCCTAGAAGAAATCTTCGACCTAGGGAGGGACAAGGGGAGGCAGAAAAGCCCATGCTTTAGGAATCGTGGTTACGGAGGGAAGGGTAGGGGAAATACTGCTTACTGCTGTGGCAGGAACTCAAGGTCCCTAAAGCTGGCAGAGCAGGCTGCTGTCACAGGGATCTGGTGGGACCCTGCTCACTCAGAAGACTATGTGTGAAAGAGGGGACCCTCCATCTTAGGGCCCAGCCTCCATCTTGGCTCTGGGTAATGGGTGCTCTGCCCACAGGGTCTCTCCGTGGTGGAGCAAGAGAAACTGGACAACCTGATGCTGGAGTTGGATGGGACTGAGAATAAATGTAAGCCGGGGCTGGGCTGGGAGGAATAGGAAAGCACAGAGAACGGAAGGGGCTGTGCTGGGGGCACAGTGGGTGTCAGGGGACCTCCTCCTCCCTTGCCCAAAGCCACTGCAGAGGGAGGGAATGACATTAGACAGAAAGACAGAAAGCTAGGAGTTGGCATGAGGTCGTCCAGGGCTGTTTAGGAAGAGGTGAGGCCTTCCCTTCCTTGTCACCTCCTCCCCCAACCCCGCTATTTGTCGTAGAAAATGAATAAGTTGCTGCTGGAGGGGGGGGTCTCATTAGCTAGCTTTCCCTGGGAGTGTGGGTGGGGCAGAGGCTGTAAGACAGAGGGACACTTTTACTCAGTGCCTTACTCTCTACTCTCCCAGCCAAGTTCGGGGCCAATGCCATCCTGGGTGTGTCTCTGGCTGTGTGTAAGGCTGGGGCAGCTGAGAGGGACTTACCTCTCTATCGCCACATTGCTCAACTGGCTGGGAACTCAGACCTCATCCTGCCTGTGCCGGTGAGCCTAGCCTCTTCCAGAGGAGGAGGGGCGTGCATGCTGGTGAGATGAGGGCGAAGAAGGTGAAGGGGCAGCTAGAGAGAAAGGATGGGGATGTGAAACCTGAGCCTGGCATGTGGGGGACCTGGAGATCCCATCCGAGGGGCAGGAGGGGAAGGCTCTTTGAATCCTCTGTGACTCTTTGACTCCCTGACCATCTGTGGCTCCCCAGGCCTTTAATGTGATCAATGGCGGCTCTCACGCTGGGAACAAGTTGGCCATGCAGGAGTTCATGATCCTCCCAGTGGGTGCTGAGAGCTTCCGGGATGCCATGCGTCTTGGGGCAGAGGTGTACCACACACTCAAGGGGGTCATCAAGGACAAGTACGGCAAGGACGCCACTAATGTGGGGGACGAAGGTGGCTTTGCGCCCAATATCCTGGAGAACAGCGAAGGTGAGGCCTGGAGCCCTTTCCAGCTCTGAGTCTCACGCTGGGAAAGGTGGCACATGTGGGTCCCGAGGGGCACTGAAAATCTCAAGAGGTACCAGCCCTTAGGGTGGGCTCCAAGGGCCCTTCTGATTTCATACATAGACCTTGGATATCAGTCTTTTACCTGCCCAGCCTAAACGGTTAGCATAGGTCCTCGCTGGAACAGAGAATATTGGGACGTGGTCTGGGTAAGGTCCCTTCCATCATATACCGTGCTCTAGGGAGGTAATTCCACATCAGTCCTGTCCCCTTCCCAGACTCTCAGGAGGTGTTTAGGATCCATGTTCTGTGCTGCAGAAGGGAACTGTAAAGGTAATGGTTACAAGTGAAGGAACTGGGGGAGGGGTTTGGCTCAGGGGAGAGCGCCCGCTCAGGCTGAGGCCACCACACCACACACAAATGTACACACATGCAAATGCATGCAGATCGGTACACAATGTACATAGACTCTGCCCTGGAATCAGATGATTTGCCTTTATTTGAACATTGAAGAGTTATTAGCTGAAATCCCCAACACTTGGGAGGCTGAGGCCTAAGGGTTGCTATGAGTTCGAAGCTAGCCTGGGCTACATAAAACCATGTCCAAGAAAGAAAAGAGAATAATAGTGCTCGCTTCGGCAGCACATATATTAAAACTGGAACGATACAGAGAAGATTAGCATGGCCCCCGAGCAAGGACGACACGCAAATTCGTGAAGCGTTCCATATTAAAAAAAAAAAAAAGAAAGAAAGAAAAGAGAATAATAATAATAATAAAGATGCAGAAGTGGCTTTTTAAGAACCAAGTATTTGGCCAGGCAGTGGTGGCGCATACCTTTAATCCCAGCACTCGGGAGGCAGAGGCAGGCAGATCTCTGTGAGTTCGAGGCCAGCCTGGTCTACAAGAGCTAGTTCTAGGACAGGCTCCAAAGCTACAGAGAAACCCTGTCTCAAACAAACAAACAAACAAACAAACAAAAAAAGAACCAAGCATTTACCAGGTGATGGTGGCACATGCCTTTAATCCCAACACTCAGGAGGCAGAGGCAGGAGGATCTCTGTGAGTTCCAGGACAGCCAGGACTGTTTCACAGAGAAACCCTGTCTTGAAAAAAAAAATCCAATCATTTGCTGGGGGTATATGCCTTTAATTCCAGCATTTGCGAGGCAGAAGCAGGCGGATCTCTGTGAGTTCGAGGCCAGTCTGGTCTGTAGAGCGAGTTCCAGATCAGTCAGGGCTGCACAGAGAAACCCTGTCTCAAAAAAAAAAAAAAAAACAGCAGAAAATGGAAAACAAAAACAAAAAAAACAAGCATTTGAGCAGGGCATGGAGGTGCACACCCTTAATTTCAGGTAGAGGCAGGTACATCTCTGAGTTTAAGGCCAGCCTGCTTTGCCCAAAGAATTCCAGGTTAGCTAGGGCTACGTGGTCAGAACCAGTCCCAAACAAAACAAAAAAGCAATAATCCAAGTTCTACAAATATCATTGAGGACTAAATGAGATAATATATGTAAAATGCTACTATGATGTGGTACCAAAGAAAGCCGCTATTAGGAGCTGGAGAGATGGTCAGTGATTAAGGATACTTGCTGCTCTTGCAGAGGACTCAGGTTTGGTTCTCAGCACCCATGTAATTCCAAGGGGTCTAATACTTTCATCTGGCATCTGTGGGCACCAGCATGGGCATGGAGCAGATATATACATGCAGGCAAAATACACACACACACACACACACACACACACACACACACACACACAAACAAACACACTGCTAGCCAGGCCTTTTATAGCCAGGCTGGTAGTGCAGAACTATCATCCCAACTACTTAGAAACTGAGGAAGGAGAATTGGAAGTTCAGGGTAAGCCCAAGCTACAGACTGGGTTCAAGGCCAGCCTGGGCAACTTAGTGTGACCCTTTCTCAAAATGAAAAAGAAAAGGGGGTAGGAATGTGACTCAGGCAGACAACTTGCCTCAAATGAATGAGGCCTTAGGTTCAAGATGCAGCACCAGGAAGAGGTGTGGGCAAGGGGTGTGGGGAGGGGGACCAGCACTACTGATAACAGATTTCCACTCTCTGTTTCCCTGGCTAGCCTCTCTCTCCAGACCCTAGCCACACCTCCCCTTCCACTCTTCATTTCTTTCTCCTCCCTCTTTCCTTCCTACCCATTTCTCCTACCCATAACTTCACTGTGCTTGTCTCTAGCCTTGGAGCTGGTGAAGGAAGCCATTGACAAGGCTGGCTACACAGAAAAGATTGTGATTGGCATGGACGTTGCTGCCTCTGAGTTTTACCGTGATGGCAAATACGACTTGGATTTCAAGTCTCCCGCTGATCCTTCCCGATACATCAGTGGGGACCAGCTGGGGGCACTCTACCAGGACTTTGTCCGGAACTATCCTGGTGAGAGCAAGGGATGTGGGGGATAGGAAGGGGGGAGACCAGAAAGAGATAGGGACCCTGTAGGGCAACTGTGAACCTTACGAGGTACATTCTGGTGCCAGGAATTGTCCTAAGGAACCTGAGAAGCAGGGAGAAGGGGAAGGAGGTTCCTGTAGAGCCGGTGCTTTGAGTTTCCTGTAGCTGTAATGGGTCTCCTCCATCTGGTTCAGAACCTGGGCTCTCAGAGCTACTAGGTCCTGGGGTGGGGGCGCTCTGGAAGGAGCAGGGATGGGGAGACATGGATGGATGTAAGAGGAAAGTGGCAGGCTTTAGCGTCTTTGATGAAGGTAGATACTGAAGTTGGCATTGCTGCCTGGAAAGGCTTACTGAGTTAGAGTCCCCAGATCTACCAAGGGCTTCTGCCCCACTCCAGGGAGGCGGCTGTCCTCCATCTTCCTGAGGGAGGGCAAGGCAAAATAGATACCAATTGAGGAGAGCGTTAGACTAGGAATGAGGGCGGACTCCCTGGCAATAAGAATAGAACTCAGAGAGGGTATGAGAAGGATAGCTCCCTGGGCCCCGACAAGTCTATGAAATGATAGGAGTCCAAGCAGGCTTGGGAAGATGGGGGGGACACGGATGAGGAGGCTTTGTCAGGGGGCAAGTCAAAGGAGGGTGTCTATCCAGAGCTCAAGAAGCATTAACGGTCCCTCTTTGTTCCCTTGACAGTGGTCTCCATTGAAGACCCATTTGACCAGGATGATTGGGCAGCTTGGTCCAAGTTCACAGCCAACGTCGGGATCCAGATAGTGGGTGATGACCTGACAGTGACCAACCCAAAGCGCATCGAGCGGGCCGTGGAGGAAAAGGCCTGCAACTGCTTGCTGCTCAAGGTCAATCAGATCGGCTCAGTCACAGAAGCCATCCAAGCGTGAGTGGTTTCCGGCCTTCTCCCGCCTGGCCCTTGTTCCTTCAGGATCCCTCTTCCAAGGCCTCCTAGCCCGGTTCTGCCCTGGAGTATTGATGAAAGTTGGGTACCCTTTGCAATTCTCACTCCTCTTCTCTCTGCACTTTGTGTCCGCGCACCCCCCCCCCCCCCCGCCCAGCCATTTCTTGACACCGAGCAAGCCTGGGGCTGGGAGGGAATGCCTGCGCCTCGGGGCAGAAGGTCAGTGCTGGTGTGTTCTGCAGGTGCAAGCTGGCCCAGGAGAACGGCTGGGGGGTTATGGTGAGTCATCGCTCCGGAGAAACAGAGGATACGTTCATTGCTGACCTGGTAGTGGGACTGTGCACAGGCCAGGTGAGTGGAGCCAGCCTGCAGTATTAGGGTTGGTGGGTGCTAGGTCCAGGTGGTCCCGCCAGAAGACTGACAGTCAGAGGAGTTTGAAGCTAGAAGTGTTGCCAGGCATTGGCATCACATACCTTTTGTCCCAGTACTCGGGAGGCAGGTGAATCTCTGTGAGTTCGAGGCCAGCCTGGTCTATATAATGAGTTCCAGGACAGCCAGGGCTATACAGAGAGACCTTGTCTTAACAAGTAAGAGAAAAGGGGGGTTTTGAGCTGGTGCAGGTGCCTGGTGCCAGCCCTGACTGACACCTCGTGTGTGACTCCTGGGACCCACATGTTGGGAGGAGAGCACCAACTCCCACCAGCTGTCCTCTGACTGCCACGTGCTTACCGTGGCATGAGCGGACTCACAGACATGTATGCAGACACAAAATTAATAAAGCATTGATTTTTACAATTAATTAATACAACCACAGAGTAGAAGTTTCAGGTCTGGAGGTCTAGCTCAGTTGCAGAGTGCTTGCCTTGCATGTGCAAGGTCCTGGGTTCCATTAAAAAAAAAAAGCTAGGGTCCAATGGTGCATGCCTTTAGTCCCAGCACTCAGGAGGCAGAGGCAGGAGGATCTCTATAAGTTCAAGACCAGCCTGGTCTACATAGTGAGTTGCAGGACAGCCAAGACTACATAGTTAAACCCTGTCTCAAAACACATAAACTAGCCGGGCAGTGGTGGCACACACCTTTAATCCTAGCCCTCGGGAGGCAGAGGCAGGCAGATCTCTGTGAGTTTGAGCCCAGCCTGGTTTACAGGGTGAGTCCCAGGACATCCAGGACTACACAGAGAAACCCTGTCTTAAAAAACCAAAGTAAAGAAATAAATCAACAACAAACAAATGACCCGAACTTGGTGGCACATGCCTATAGTCCCAACGCTTAAGAAGTAGAGGCAGGAGAAACAGGAATCTAAGGCAAGCCTGGCACTCTTGAGGCCAACCTTCATGAAACTGTCTCAAAGTAAAAAAATGGCGGGAGGGTGAGTAAGGTTGTCCGACCAGGGGAAGGAAATCTTTAAGCTGCATATCCCCTGGATGTTTCAGATCAAGACTGGTGCCCCATGCAGATCTGAACGTCTGGCGAAGTACAATCAGCTCATGAGGTAAGGAGGGTCCCTGAAAAACAAGAACCCCAGATCTGGGACTAAATGCCCCGTTAGGCCGTCATCCCATCTCTAGCATCCAGGACCTGGAGAGTGGCTGATGACAGGAAAAGACTTTCACTTAGTGGGGCTAGGAAGGGTCTGATTGAGAGATCACTAAGGTTACACTATAAGCCAGGGAATGTTCACCCTGGGGCAGTCCTCAGAGAAGGAGTCTAGAGGGACCCAGAGAGGAAACCAGATCCCTCCTGTTCCCCTGACTGCCACTTTCTGGATCATCTCTCAGAATTGAAGAAGAGCTGGGGGATGAAGCTCGCTTTGCGGGACATAATTTCCGAAATCCCAGTGTGCTGTGAGCCCTCGCTTGCCTGAAGACTGGAACCTCCATCTCATCCTCCTGGAGCCTCCTTGCTGTCCTGACCTGCCATGGTTCACCCTGATACCTTGTGCCCAGCGTCACCCAGAACACCTCAACTCACCTGCTCTGGCTGTTCTTGGCTCCCCCAGTCCCCTGCTGCTGCTGTTCTTCCTCTTCTCTGGGCCCCAGTTTTTGGGATTCCATCCTTCCCACTTGCCTGTCTATTCTCTCTTCTCTTAAAAAACTGGAAATGAGGATGAAGATTAGAACGGGGTCCACAGAAGAGCCATCAGCGCCTGACAGGAGCTTCAGGATCGGTGTGCTGAGGTGTTTAGGATGGGACCATGTGGCATGTGTGCCTCGTTGCCATTTTCCATGTTGTGTATCAGCCATGAACTATGTATAGACTTGGTGTTTCGGGAGTTCTGGATGCGTGATCATGCTTGGCAAGGCTTTTGTGTGTGTGTGTGCGTCTGCATTTATTTATTTATTTATTTATTTATTTATTTATTTATTTATTTATTGTTCAGCTTGTCAAACAGTTAGCTCCCCATAACTATAGTCCGAAATTGACGTGACTTGACAGGATTCAGCATCCATATTTTCATGTGGCTGCATCCCAAGATGGCCCAGGATGGGAGGTTTTGTTAGCATGGGAAGGTAACAGAAAAGAGCCTTAGCAAATTGTTTCATTTGGTGTACTAACTGAAGCCTGGTACTTCACAGAATGCCACTGTGTGCCCTGAGGGCTTTCTCCCCAGCCTTTGGTTCCCTAGTCTTTCCCCAGCTGCACCAGAGCACTGCCTCACTCCCCCACGCCATGTCCCACAGTTGCCACCATCTCTGTGGCTTTGAAATGAGCACCACCATTAAAGTCTGAATCCCAGCGCACCACCCCGTGTCCGAGGAGTTTTACTCTCTGTTCCATATGAGAGGAGGGAAGACAAAGGACTGGATATTGGTGAAATGAGACAGCAGAGCTGGGGAGGGCACAAAAAGAAGAAAGCCACTGGACATATGACCAAGTCTGTGGCATCTCTGACTAGGTGGGAATCCATGTTGATTTTGCCTTGTTTGTTTGTTTGTTTTGAGACAGGGTTTCTGTGTAGCCGTGGCTGTCCTGGAACTTGATTTGTAGGTTAGGCTAGCCTCAAACTCTCTTTTTACCTCCTCCTCTTCTTCCTCCTCCTCTTCTTCTTCTTCCTCCTTTTTCCCTTTCTCTCATGAACTAAGGATTCTTCACCTTCGGTCCAGGCGTCCCTCAAGGGTTAGTGTGTATCTGGGGTGAGGAGTAAGGTATTTCTGGTTCCCAAAGTCTTAGAGCAGAGTCGGGATGAGTGCTAGACTAACAACTAAAGCATTCCTGTACGAGCCTCCTCAACAGAATTTTGGATGGCTTTGGAGACAGGACTTCAAGGCAACCAATTTCTTTGGACTGCGGAATGGAGGAAGAATGGTATCGGGTATAAAGGTGGGCCTGAGGAATCTGAGTTCTTCAGTAAACTGGACACAACGCCTGAAGTGCTCAACAGCCTCCCCTATGGGGAGGACATTAGTGTGTGACTAGAGGCCCTCTAACCTTTCAGCTCCAGTGGGACTGTGGTATTGAACCACTCAGCCTAGGGACCACGCTGGGGGTCAAACCCTCTTACAAGATGACTATGCTTTGGATGCCAGGGCTCACGCTTGCAAGCAGGATCTGCCCATGGGTAGCTGTGGCCACTAGGGGGAGCCCAAGTCCTGCAGGACACCGTACTAGACATCAAGGTGAGGTTGGGGTGGGAAGAATTTCAAGGTTGCACCCTCTGCCCGCCTCTCACTCATCCTCTAGGGTTAACATTTCGTTGGTGAATGGGCGGTAGCCACATCTCTTTTTGCTCTCCTTCCTGTATCCCTCAGCTATTTTCCGTTCAAAGAACTTCTTGCCCTCTCTCCTTCTATGTAATCCTCTTAATTTCTATGTAACCATCTCATCTTTCCCCTCTCTCCTAGCACCCCGTTATGTCTCCCATGGGGGCTCACTACACTTTTCTCTGAGATTGCTTTCTCAGAAGCTGCCAGGCTGGCCAGGGCTATTGTGGCTGCAGCCACCTCCCTAACCCTGTCTTTTCTTTCCTCCATCCTAACTAGGTGTCTCTGTGACAGCGCTCCCACCCCCTCCAGGTACTGGGTTGGATTGGGTTACAGCTAGCTCTGCTTGGGCCTCCAAGGCCCCTCTCTACTTTCCTTTTGTGCCGTTGCCTGGAGACCAGTGGATTGTGGGGGGCTGGGGCCAGAGAAGGAGCTGGGGTGAAGGATGGGGGTGGGGTTTATGTGTGATGCTCCCAGCAGCCAAGCTATGAGCCTGGCTTTGGGTACCAGAGGAACTAGAAGGGGTAGTGCTGGCTTCTTTTCTCATTCCCTGTCCTTATCTAGGCCTAATTTTTTCTTTTAGGCTTAGATAAGTTACCATGTTGGCGTTTGTCTTAGTAGTTAAACAAGGAGAAAAGCTCAGTCTAGAAAAGATTTGGAAAGCTCAGGCCCAGTGGGAAACTAAAGGAAAGAGGAAATGCAATGGGGAGAGGGAGGAGGGAGGAGGAGCAAAATTAGTTGGTGGAGGGAAGGAGCAGAGGCTTTCCTGGAGGATCGAGGGAAAGAAGCCAGGGCCACAGGAGGCCAGGAGCTGACCTGGTCTCTGGGAGGCCCTGGAAGGGGACAAGAAGATGGACATGGGGGTAAAGTGAGTCCCTGCATAGGCGGGGATTTTAGGGTGGTGCGATGGTGGGAGGATTCTCGCCCTGTTTCCCTAGTGCTTTGGAATCTGTTGAGAGCTTTGGGGTAAGTTCAAGAACTTGGCTGAATCTGGCCTAAGGAATGGTGACACAGGACCTAGTGAGCTGACACAAGGCCAGCCTTCCTCCTTCCTTCCCAAAAGGTAGTCTGCCCGTCCAGTGCCTCCTACTCTACCCACTTGGTTTGCGGCTAGACTGGCCCCACAAATGCCCTACCCCCACTCCAAATTTGGTGAACTACTAAGGGCTCCCAATCCAGACTCCGGCTCCAGCTCTTCCCACCTCCCAGCTCGCCTCCCTCCCTTTCTCTAGCCTTCCCAATTTCAGCTGCCAAAAATCGCCCTGTCTCTAGTGTCCTTTGTCCTGAGAGACGTTGCTGCTTGGTGCGGGGCCAGACAGGGAGTCCAGAAGAAGGCCCTGGTGGACTGACGGGGGGGGGGCGCTGACTTCATGGCTATAGACTGGACACGACCGACAAACTGACAGGACTCGATCAAGCTGTGGTCTGTGCTGGGGACCACCTCCATATTCCAACGATTGTTAGAGGGAGCCAGGGCACCTAAGGATGTGTAGAGGTCCTTTCCACTTCGTCCCTTCTGTAACCACGACCGAAGAAGCTAGTAGTGACTTCAAACAGACTTGAGAAGGAAATCGGGCCCAAAGATGAAGTGCCATTCCTCAATTACCTCTACACACCAGGGCCTGCCGTCCCCATTCTGTCATTTCTTCGCGGCGTTCTCCGTTTCCCTCTTTAGATCTTCTCTTTTCCCATCACTGACCCTCCCTCCACGATGCCACAAAGACCCTATTTACCTTGTATTTCCTTCCAGTCCTCCTCCAATTTATTTGCCAAAGGAAGCAGTTCTTAGTTCGGTTGAAAGTCACACCCTCAGGTTTGATCAATCCACCCCAAACCCAGTCTCCCTCTAGAACAGGCATCTGGTCCCACCTTTTAAAATCTCTTCTGGGACCTCTCATGCCTGCGCTCCCACAGAGGTATCTGGACTCCCTCCAGCTTCACTTCATCACTCCCAAATCCTCGAGGTTTGCATTCTTTTCAACACCGATCCCCTTTAAACTCTTATCTCTTCCGAAACACCATTCTCGTAGTATGTCTTCATCTTTTTCCGCCCAGGTCTCCAAACTTCCATCGCATTCTCTCCGAAACAGCCCCTAAACACCTTCAGTCTAAGGCTCTGGCCCTTTCTCTCCATCTTTCCAATATAGCCCCATTATCCCAATCTCTACTTCAGGACCCCCCCAAACTCCTCCCACTTCACCCCTGCCACAGCCCCTTGTCCCCAAACTTCTCCAGCCTCCCTAGGTCTGCCTTCACAGTCCACAGCCCCTCCCACCCAGCCCTCTCGCGCGCAGGGCCCCGGAGCTCCCCACGCTCTGCACCGCGAGGCCCTCTCCCTCCGCGCCCCGGCCGGCTTCGGCCAAACTCGCCCGGCGCCTCCCCTTCCCCGATCCTCCGCCCCCCGACTGCCGAGCGCTCCCTCCCTCGCGTCTCCTCCGGGCCCCTCTCTCCTCCGTTCCTCCGCGCTCCCTCCTTCTCCCTCTTCCTCCCTGCTCCCATCCCCCTCTCCCGAGCGCCCTCCCTCCGCCGTCCGCTTTCCTGTGCGAGTCGCCGGACGCGCCGCCCAGCCCGTCCGCCTGCCCGCCCGCCCGCAGCCCGGCGCCGGGCCGGGGCCTCGGGCCAGGACGCGTTTGTGGGCGGCTAGCCTCGGGGCGGGCTAGGGGCGCGCGGCACGAGCGGCGGGAGGGTCGGGGGTCGCGGGCCTCGCTGGGGCCGCGAGTGCGGGCGGAGGCGGGCGGCGCGGCGGGGGCGGGCGGCGCGTTCCGGGCGGGCGGGCGGGGAGTGCTAGAAGCCGATCGGGGCTGCGCGGGGAGCGAGGCATGGGGGCCGCCCTCCGGGGGGGCCGGGGCCGCCGCCGCCGCCGCCGCGGCAGCAGCGACTGAAGCCGCGCAGCAAGGAGGGGCGGGGAGTGGCCGCCGCCGTCCCCGGGAGGCGCCGGAGCCCGACTGCGCTCGCAGCCAGCCAGCCGTCCCGAGCCGCTCGCAGGTAAGGTCTGCTGCCGCTCGGCCCTCGGCTCCCCGCCCCCACCCCTGCCGGTCCCCCCCACCCCTCCCGCCGCCGCCTCCATTTGTTATTTTCCCGGTCGCGTTCCCTCACTGCAGGCACGGCCGGGCCCGAGGCTGGGGGCTCAGGGGGTGGGGCCGCCCGGAGGAGGGACGCGGGCCCGGGAGTCGCGAGCTCAGGAGGTGGGGGGAGGAGGGTCTCGGGAGGAGGGCTGATGGGGCCGAGCGTCGCCAGGACCAGAGCCTAAAGGGGAGGAACGCCGAGGTGGAGACTTGGTGGAGGTAAAACGGGGATGCTGTGCGGGTGGTTCGCGGAGAAGGCAGGACGGATCGGGGAGATGGCAGCGAGGTGGGGCTTGAAGGCTCCAGAAGCCCCACAGGCCCAGAACCCGGGTTCCAGAACCCAGGATTGCTGGTATTAGGAACCGAAGGGAACTGGGAACCGGGAAAGGGGTGTGGTGGATGGTAAGAACAGGATTGTTGCTGCCGAGAGCGGGGATTAAACCTGGGGGAATGGAGAAGGGCCAGGAGAGGCCCATCTTTGAGAAGCCTGGGGTGGAAATGGGAAGGCCGTATCTTTTGTGACTCAGTTTTCTTTTCCCCACTCCAGGTCACCTCTGACCCTGTTTTCCTAATCCCAGACCTAGTTACTTCGTGAAGGGGGCACTGAGGCTCAGCAGTGTGAGTCTCCCAACACTAATAAGACAGGAATACAGAAGGGAGAATTAGAAAGGTTGGGTGGTTGGGAAAGAAGAAAGAATTGGGCAATCTTGTAGGCATTCCAAGGAATTGTGACCTCCACCCTCATCCCCTCAGCATTGGCTGCCCCACAGCTGGGCTCTATCTGGGAAGCTTTCGTAACTGCTTTGATCTCAGAGGTCTGTCTCCCTTTGTGCCTGGGGCAGGTTACCCTAAAGCTCCCTTCCCAGAGGAAACTGTAAGAAGGTCGGAGTTGCTTTGGCAACTGAGGTGGTGATAGTGGCTGCCAGATGGACCCCTGGGATGGTCTCTGGAGGGGCACCTTTTTCACCCATTTTGTTGCCATGGCTGTGATCCAGGAGGAAGTTCTATAGGTGGAGTTTCAGTACGTAGATTGGGGCTCAGCCTGTAGCTATGTCCTCTGGGCTCTTGGAAGGGGTTCTGGGAGATGTTTCTGGTTTTGCCCCAAGTAGGGGTTTCCTAAGGAGGTACACCCCTTCTCCCCCCAGCGATTTGTTGGAACAGGTAGCACTGTTGCTTGCAGGTCATTCTTGCAAGCCTCTACCTGGGTATGGTGGGAAGACGAATATACTGTTGTTCAAACTATATGGTCTGGGCTGTGGGTAGCTCAGTGGTATGTTAGTTCCTAATATGCATACAGAGGCTCTGGGTTTGAGCTCCAGAAACAAACAGAATAAAAAACCAAGTTCTATCATCCTGGGCAATTTCTTCTGGCCTCTCCCACCCTTATGTTTTATAAGTGGTTGACTCTTCACACGATTTTATTTTCTTGAAGTCCTCTTTGGATCTCTTTCCTCTTTGTCAGTTCTCAGGGTGACCCCCTTCATTCAACCAATCTTTGACCTTTTACTTTCCTGAACTTACAGAAATGGCATGGCTCTCCATGCCTGTCTCAGGTGAGTGTGGCCCAGGGGAGAGGTCTATGGCACAGCCTGGAGCAGAACTGGCTGCTCTGGAACAGGATGCTCTGGAACGGGGCTGGGAGACCAGGGTGTACTCTGGCTGTGTCTCTATGACCTTGGGCAAGTCACTTCTCTTGTCTTTGAGCTTCACCTTCATTGTCTGAGGAAATGGCCTCTGTGGCTCCTTCAGCAGTCCTGGGTTCTAACAAGTCTTAGGCTAACGCATTGTTAGCTACTGGTCTGTGTTGCATGGATATCTTGGTTATTTTCAAGTGATTGTCAGACAGGCAGGTCTGAAATGATGGAGCCTACTCAGTGACCCTGAAAAAAATATACTCTGTAAGCTTTTCCCAGGGAGCCTGTGACATGGTCATTTTCTGACATTCTTGTATTATTTGTTCCTTAATTTCTTTCTTTGAAACAAATTTTAATTGCATTTATTTATTTTGTGTATTTGCCCTGGTGCACATGTGGAGGTCAGAGGGTAACTTGGTGTTGATTCTCTTCTGCCATGTGAGCCTCATGGTTTGGTAGTAATCTATGTTTTTGGTTTTTGAGATGGTCTTCTATTCTATAGCCCAATCTGGCTTGACTTGAACTCAGTCACTAAAGGAGATGACCTTGAACTTGTGATCTCCTAGCTGGCACCTCTGAGATTGCAGGCGTGAGCCACACCCTGTTTTATGTGGTGTTGGAATCTAACCCAGGGCTTCGTGCATTCTAGTCCAGTACTCTGCACACTGATCTGCATTCCTAGTCCCTCTCCTTTCCTCTCCTGTGCTTACTGAGGAACTCTTGATTTCTGTTTCCTTGCCTGCTGAGTTTGGTCTCCCATGCTTTCCTTTTGCAATAAGGAAATGGGAGCAGATGGGTGCTGTTGTCCATGGTGGATGCCCTGTAAGTGTTAGCAACAGCCTTCTGGGCAGAATGGAGTGCCACTTGGTCAGTTGGTGTTAGAATACCACCCAAGTCCAGACTTAACTATGATCTGACCTCAGTTTCAACTCCATCCCTCCCTCTGCCATGCCTTATCCCGGAAATTACTGCCCCGTTGATGCCGTTTTTTTCTCTTCCAAAGCTACTCATTGCAAATTTTATCAGATTTCAGCTGGTTAAAAAGGTAAGAAAGGCACACAGTGATTGCTCTGTTCTCCAAGGAACTTTAGTATAGTTTTTGACCTTTTGGATCCTTTAGGAATCAAACCAGTCCTGTGATGGGAGGAAATGGGCACCCTGTTCGGGAAGGGCGCCAGATGCCAGCCACAGGTAGTATTTTTTCTTGTTATGGCTGACCTTGTCTGCTCCTCTTTGGTTCAGTTCTGTTCTTGGACATTTGCTTATTCCCCCTCCTTCTCTTTTCCCATTTGTAGTTTTATTTTTTTTGAGACTGGATTTCATGAAACTGACTGGCCTTGAACTTGCTATTTGCTGAGGGTGGCTCTTCCTCCTGCCTTCGCCTCCCAAGTGACGGAATTACAGATGTTGTCCCCATGCCTGGTAATGCATAATATTTTAAGACCAATCCACAAAACAACTTTTAAAACTGTGGCTATAGCTGAGGTTGAAGTAAACTGGTTTGCTGGGCAAACATCAATTTAAAGTGTAGACTTGGGGCTCAATCCCATCTATTTTGTGCCCCTTCAGTGTAAGTTATTAAGTTCCCTGGAAATGTTAGACTTACTTGTTCCTCATTGCCTGCCTCAGTATGGTTCAATGGGGTTGGGCAAAAGCAGTTACTCCGTATTCCATGGAGAACTGCGCCTTCCAGCTCAGAGTGGATGGGTAAATTTAGTTTATTTTCACCTGGGTTAATATCAGCTGATTCAAAGGACCTGCCGAGCCTGGGGTATACCTGTACTTGAGATCCTACCTCAAAACAAAACAATAACCAGATGGACCTGCTGACATTCATTTGGTTTAAAGGTCATTGACAATAGTACACTTGCCTGGACGAGCTGCTCACTTACAAACCCGGTCTTGGCAAACTGAAATGGAAGACTCCTGGGTTTAGTTTAAGGCTGGTACAAAGAGCATAGTGTGACACTGTCTCAGATAAGGAACACAGACCCTATATGGGTGTGTACATGACATCAGTGGAAAATATAGAAAGGAAAACTATGACCACAACAGTTTTTGCTCTTAAAATATCTTAATAGGCTGGGCATAGTGGCACACACTTTTAATCTTAACCTTCAGGAAGTAGAAGCAAGCAGATCTCTGTGAGTTCAAAGCCAGCCTGGTCTACATAGTGAGTTCCAGGACAGCCAGGGCTACACAGAGAGACCTTGTCTTGAAAAACTAAAACAACAACAACAACAGTAGAGAAACAGACAAGAGAAAAGGTCGGGAGAGATGGCTCAGTGGTTTAGAGCACTTGTGGACTTGTGACTTGTGCAGAGGACCCAGGTTTTATTCTCAGCACCCACACGATAGCTCATACCCATACTAATTCTAGTTCCAGGGTATCTGTTGCCCTCTTCCAACCTCCCCAGGGACCAGGCACACATGTGGTACACATACATTCAAGCAAAACATTCATACATAGAAAATTAAATTAAAAAAATATGGATGGTTTTATGGAGTGGTTTGCCTCTTTAGCAAGAAACATAAACAAGTACAGGGGCTAGAAATACAGGGCAAATCCAGTGTACTTGCCTGGCATGCTTGAGGCCCTGGGTTCAGTGCACCAGCACCCAGGGAGTGAAGACTGGAAGATCAGGAGTTGAAGTACAGATAAAAATGTCTGGCTGGATACATGGGTAGCTGACAATATCCATGTCTGTATGGCTAGATACAGGTAGGTAGGCTGCCCATGCCAAGTGAGAAACAGACTTGATTTTGTAATTCTGTATTGGATGTTCGCTGACATTTTGTCTTTTTGTGGTAGTAAAATCTTTGGAGGGGGCTGGAGAGATGGCTCAGCTCTTAAGAGCCCTGGATGCTCTTCTAGAGGTCCTGGGTTCAATTCCCAGCACCCGCATGGAAGTTCACAACTGTCTGTAATGAGTTTCAGGGGACCCGACACCCTCACACAGACACGACTGCAGACAGAACACCAGTGTACATAAAATAAAATTTAAAAAACATTTTGAGTTGGGCTGGTGAGATGGCTCACTGAGTAGAGGCACTTGCCACAAACCTTGACACCTGGGTTTGATCCCTGGATCCCACATGGTGAGAAGGGAGAACTGACTAACAGGTTTTCCTCACACGTGCACACCCCTCCCCTCAGCCAGTCAGGGTTTTGAGTCTGGTTACTGTGAAAGCTTTGACTTTTCTTTTGAGCCCAGGAAACCCCAATGCAGCCATCCCTTTGATACCTGGGGGCTTTGTTCCAGTATCCTCCACAGACACCAACATCAACACATACTCAAGTACCTTGTACGGAATGATGCTTTGTCTGTTTATACCTGCACACACTTCCGTGCTTTTAAAATCACCTGTAGATCATGTACAGTAACCAATTCCATGTAAATTTTTGATAATGTCTACCTGTCCAAAGCCATGCAAAGAAAGTAAGTAGACAGTGGCTGAGCAGTGGAAGCTGGGGGGACCTCGGACTTGTGGAAAGGTGGACACTACTGCAGGCTGTGCCCACACATCATTCTTGTAGATTGAGCCTGGGGTGGCAATGTAACAAATTAGAATTTTATTTGAAACTTTCTGGGAATTTTTCCTCTCAAATATTGTCAGTTTAGGTTGACTGAATCTCTGGACAAATCCCTGTAAGCGGAAAAGGTCAACTACTAGAGGATGGATCCTTGTGAGGCTGTCTAGAATGTTCTGCAGTTTTGAAGATACCTTGATTTGGGGCTGAGGCTAGTGAGACTATGCTGCTCAGTATTGTACAACGGGACGTTCATCTACATTGTCTGATGTGAATCAAGATTGCTATCTGAGCGACTGATGTAGGCTTCTTAGAATTCTTTCCACCTTCTGAGGAGAGTTTAGAAGAGCCAGCGAGCGTGGCGTTTGAAGTCAGATTGCAGAGGGCTTGGCTCGTCCCTGTGGAAGGTGGGGCAGGCCGCAGTCACAGTCAGTCTTTAAGCCTCAGTCTCCTTACCTATTAATCTCCCTTTAGAGTGTGTTGGAGATGCTACAGGAAATCGTATGTAACGTGCTTGACATAAAGAAGATACTCAGTAAACTGGCACTTCAGCCTCGTTTCTTTATGCTTCTTTTGAATTTGTAAGGCTCTAGAATTAAAGAGTGTAATTTTTTTTTTCTGCTGTTTTCTTTGTTGAGACAGGATTTTGTTGTCTTGTTCAGGCTGGTCTTGAACATGTGATGCTCATACCATAGCCTCCTGAGGGCTGGCACTATAGGCATCCCCCATACCAGGCTACAAATTCTCTTTAGGACTTGTGAAGGGTAAAATCCTGCTGTGTTAGGGTGGGGTTCATAGGTACATCTGAATTTTCTGCCTTCCCTAGAGGTGAAGGAGATTATATTGTGAGTCTTCATCACTTAGTTGATGCAGCCTATGGAGTGAGCCGCAGTCTCTTGTGCCTGTGTCTCTTGACCCCAAGGCTTAGGACTGTGCATCTTTCTCAGAACCCTGCTGTTTCTGCTATAACATGGAGACGCTGATGGTTTTTCCTAACAGGTTTCACAGAGAATACCTTGCGAGTACCACAACTGCTCCCAGCTTCCCAGACCACAGCTGTGGGGAGCTTGGGGTACAGCAAACAAGATTCTGTATTAAGCTGCCCAGGCAGAGGAGAATGGGGTCTCCCCAGGCTGAAGAATGAAGACACGACAGAATAAAGACTCAGTGAGTAGAAGCTCTAGTGAGCTGTAGGACAGGTCAAGGGCAGGAGCAGGGAAGCTAGGAGGAGGGGGCTAAAGTGGAGAACAGAAACAATGTATAGCCTAAAGTTAGGTGCAGTGTAACACACTACCCACTATCTGATGCCATCCTGCTCGCAGATGTCAATGAGGAGTGGACGGAAGAAAGAGGCCCCCGGGCCCAGGGAAGAGCTGAGATCAAGGGGCCGGGCCTCCCCTGGAGGGGTCAGCACATCCAGCAGTGATGGCAAAGCTGAGAAGTCCAGGCAGACTGCCAAGGTATTCCTCCTCTGGCCCCCACTGATGCCACAGCACTGCAGCTGAAGGGGCATTTGGGAGGTGGGGGGCTTCAGGTCTGGCAGAGAGTAACTCTGGCAGGGGCTTAAGAGACAGAAGACAAGTGTGCTCTTCCTCCCTCACAGAAGGCGCGAGTAGAGGAGACCTCTACCCCAAAGGCCAGCAAGCAGGGCCGCAGTGAGGAGATCTCAGAGAGCGAAAGCGAGGAGACCAGTGCACCCAAAAAGACCAAAACTGAGGTGAGAGACCCGGTGCCTACCCTGACTTGTTTCTGACCGTTCTTTCTCTAAGCGTCTTTTGTGCACCCCGCCTACTTTGATCTCTGCTCAGATAGAAAAGTCCTGTTGGGTGCTTATTTGGAGTGGTCCTGTCTATGATATGGTAAGCTTCAGTTAGAACAGTAGGTGACAGGGCAGGGCCAAAGGGACTGGAGGGTAGGGAAGGGTATTACAGCCTCCTTTGTGGAAGGGACAAGTAAGTTATTAGGATACAGAAATGGGGCTGGTAATGGAGCTCACTTGGTAGAGGGATTGCCTAGTACATAGTGCTGAGACCAAGCACTTAATAGCTGGGCATGACGCGCACATCTCTGACCCTAGCATTCAGAAGGTGGAGGCAGTAAGATAAAAATTCAAGGTCAGCCAGGCGGTGGTGGTGGCACACACTTTTAATTCCATCACTTGGGAGGCAGAGGCAGGTGGATCTCTGTGAGTTCCAAGCCAGCCTGGTCTACAAAGCTAGTTCTAGAACAGTGAGGGCTACACAGAGAACCCTATCTCAAAAAATAAGCAAAAAATTCAAGGTCATCTTGTGCTATTGGTGGGTTGGAGGTCAGCCTGGGCTATATGAAAGCCTGTCTTTAAAAAAGCAAGCAAGGAAGAAAGAAAAGGAAACCAAGCATTGGGGGATAGCTAAAGGAGACCAGGGATGAGAGTAGGGTACACAAGAGATGGCAAGAAGGGTCTACAGTCAGTCGTGAAGGGACAGTGTTTGAGGTGGACACTTGAGAAGAACTAGGGTTTGACCAGGAAGGAAATAAGCTGACATTGGGAAGCAGCTGAGATGTGCAAGAGGGAGCTGCTAGATGACAGAAGGTGGCCTTAAGCAAGCGTCCCCAGCACAGGTGAGCACTTCTGTGAGGAGGAAACAATTATCGAGATAGGTATGAATCCTGGGAAAGCAGGAAAGGAAGAGAGGAAAATCGAGCCCTCTTCCCTGACAGCAGGAGCTGCCTCGACCACAGTCTCCCTCGGATCTGGACAGCTTGGATGGGCGCAGCATTAATGATGATGGCAGCAGTGACCCTAGGGACATAGATCAGGATAACCGAAGCACATCTCCCAGCATCTACAGCCCTGGAAGTGTGGAGAACGACTCCGACTCATCTTCCGGCCTGTCTCAGGGCCCACCCCGCCCCTACCACCCACCTCCACTCTTTCCTCCTTCCCCTCCACCACCAGACAGCACTCCCCGACAGCCAGAGCCCGGCTTTGAACCCCATCCTTCTGTGACACCTACTGGATATCATGCTCCAATGGAGCCACCCACATCTCGATTATTCCAGGGCCCGCCTCCTGGAGCCCCTCCCCCACACCCACAGCTCTACCCTGGGAATGCTGGTGGAGGTGTTTTATCTGGACCCCCCATGGGTCCCAAAGGGGGAGCAGCTGCCTCTTCAGTGGGTACCCCTAGTGGAGGCAAGCAGCATCCCCCACCCACTACTCCAATTCCAATATCAAACTCCGGGGCCAGTGGTGCCCCTCCAACAAAGCCGCCTAATGCTCCAGTGGGTGGTGGGAACTTACCTTCTGCTCCACCATCAGCTACTTTCCCCCATGTGACACCAAACCTGCCTCCTCCACCTGCCCTAAGACCCCTCAACAACGCCTCAGCCTCTCCTCCTGGCATGGGGGCCCAGCCAATCCCTGGGCATCTGCCCTCTCCCCATGCCATGGGTCAGGGTATGAGTGGACTTCCTCCTGGCCCAGAGAAGGGTCCAACTCTGGCTCCCTCACCCCACCCTTTACCCCCAGCTTCTTCCTCCTCTGCCCCTGGGCCCCCAATGCGGTACCCATATTCATCCAGTAGCTCTGCGGCAGCTTCTTCTAGTTCTTCCTCCTCCTCTGCCTCCCAGTACCCAGCTTCCCAGGCTCTGCCCAGTTACCCTCATTCCTTCCCACCACCCACAAGTATGTCTGTCTCTAATCAGCCACCCAAGTATACCCAGCCTTCTCTCCCATCCCAGGCTGTGTGGAGTCAGGGTCCTCCACCTCCTCCTCCCTATGGCCGCCTCTTGGCCAACAACAACACCCATCCTGGCCCTTACCCTCCTGCTGGGGGCCAATCCACAGCCCACCCACCAGCCCCTACACATCACCATCACCAGCAGCAACAGCCACAGCAACAGCAACAACATCATCCTGGAAACTCCGGGCCCCCTCCACCTGGAGCATATCCTCACCCCCTAGAGAGCAGCAGCTCCCATCATGCACACCCTTACAACATGTCTCCCTCCCTGGGGTCTTTGAGGCCCTACCCACCGGGGCCAGCACACCTGCCTCCACCTCATGGCCAGGTGTCCTATAGTCAAGCAGGTCCCAATGGCCCCCCAGTTTCCTCCTCTTCCAACGCTTCCGGCTCTTCCTCTCAAGCCTCCTACTCCTGTTCGCACCCCTCCTCATCCCAGGGTCCCCAAGGGGCATCCTACCCCTTCCCACCCGTTCCTCCAGTCACTACTTCCTCAGCTACACTTTCTACTGTCATCGCTACCGTGGCTTCCTCGCCTGCAGGCTACAAGACGGCCTCACCACCCGGGCCCCCTCAGTACAGCAAGAGAGCCCCATCCCCAGGGTCCTATAAGACCGCCACCCCGCCTGGATACAAGCCGGGGTCACCACCCTCCTTCAGAACAGGGACCCCGCCTGGCTTTCGAGGCACCTCTCCGCCAGCAGGCCCAGGGACCTTCAAGCCAGGCTCACCCACTGTGGGGCCGGGGCCCCTGCCTCCTGCGGGGCCTGCGAGTTTGTCATCTCTGCCTCCACCACCCGCGGCCCCAGCGACAGGGCCGCCCCTGACTGCCACGCAGATCAAACAGGAACCAGCTGAAGAGTATGAAACCCCCGAGAGTCCGGTGCCCCCGGCCCGAAGCCCCTCGCCCCCGCCCAAGGTGGTAGACGTGCCCAGCCACGCCAGCCAGTCAGCCAGGTGAGCAGCCGTGGGGTTGGGTGCAGGTGGGTCTGGAAGCGGAAGACGAAGGGACGACGGTCACCGTGCTATTGACACCAGGGACACACGCTGGTGGGGGCCGCTTTAGGGACATAGGCTGGAGGGGGCTGCCTTTGAGGCTCGGGCTCACGGCCCTGCGCCCGCCCGGCAGGTTCAATAAGCACCTGGACCGTGGCTTCAACTCGTGCGCGCGCAGCGACCTGTACTTCGTGCCGCTGGAGGGATCCAAGCTGGCCAAGAAGCGCGCGGACCTGGTGGAGAAAGTGCGGCGCGAGGCCGAGCAGCGCGCGCGCGAAGAAAAGGAGCGCGAGCGCGAACGGGAGCGCGAGAAGGAGCGCGAGCGCGAGAAAGAGCGCGAGCTGGAGCGCAGTGTGGTGAGTGCGTCACAAGGTGCGCCGCGCGCCTCTCCCGGTCCCGGGCTTCGCCACTCCGGTCGCTTTGCCACCTGGCGGAGGGGAGGAGCCACTGCAGCCCCGAAAGCTCAGGCTTCCAGGCAGGAGGAAAAGAAAGCTGGGAGTGGGGTGAGGCGTTTTGGCTTTTCCCCCACTGAGACAGACGGGCTACGTGGGGCCGGTGACTTCCCGGAACTGCAGTTCTGACTCCTCCTTTCTGTATCCTGCAGAAGCTGGCCCAGGAGGGCCGTGCTCCTGTGGAGTGCCCGTCTCTGGGTCCAGTGCCGCATCGGCCTCCCTTTGAGCCTGGCAGCGCTGTGGCTACAGTGCCCCCTTACCTGGGTCCTGATACTCCAGCCCTGCGCACTCTCAGTGAATACGCCCGACCTCACGTCATGTCTCCTGGCAATCGCAACCACCCATTCTATGTGCCCTTGGGGGCAGTGGACCCGGGGCTTTTGGGTTACAATGTCCCAGCCCTGTACAGCAGCGACCCAGCTGCCCGAGAAAGGGAGAGGGAAGCCCGTGAACGTGACCTCCGTGACCGGCTCAAGCCTGGCTTTGAGGTGAAGCCTAGTGAGCTGGAACCCCTACATGGGGTCCCTGGGCCAGGCCTGGATCCCTTCCCCCGACATGGGGGCCTGGCTCTACAGCCTGGGCCGCCTGGCCTGCATCCTTTCCCGTTTCATCCGAGCCTGGGGCCTTTAGAGCGAGAACGGCTAGCGCTGGCAGCTGGGCCAGCCCTGCGTCCTGACATGTCTTATGCTGAACGGCTGGCAGCTGAAAGGCAGCATGCAGAAAGGGTGGCAGCCCTGGGCAATGACCCTCTGGCCCGGCTGCAGATGCTCAACGTGACTCCCCATCACCACCAGCACTCCCACATCCACTCCCACCTTCACCTGCACCAGCAGGATGCCATTCATGCAGGTAAGACGCCCCCTGTCCTCGCTTTGAATTGTGGCTCTGCTGTACCCCATAACGTTCTTCCGTTCCTGTTGGTCAGGCATCAGTCACCCTCTCCTGAGATTACTGTTCTCATCTTTGCTGGACTTCCCTCCTACATTTCTCATGCCCTCTTCATATTCCAGCCTTCTGCCCTTGATAACACACAAAGCTGGGGCCTTTTGAAGAATCGCCTCTTCTCTGTCTTCATATTCTTTCTCCAAACCCCTCACATGCCAGCATTCTTGTTCCTCTGTATACAAATCTCGTTTGTTGCCAGCATCTCCTTCCCTTACATCTAGGTGTCTTCTGTGTTTCTAAATCCATCATCTGTGGATTTAGAATCTTTTAGAAAAATCCATGTAAGTTTGGTTTTGGTGCCATAGGCAATATTGAACTTTACTCAGCTGTAGTGCTTATAGCCCAGAACACTGCCTGGTTGGCCTTAGACTCGTTCATTTTGAGTTGCTTGTTTCTTCTCGTCCTCATCCATTCTCCCTTGTTAGAACATTGATTTATGTATTTAGTAAGCATACAACACAGCAGGCTTTGGGCATTTTCATACAGTGTCTTCTGCTTGTATCCATCACACCTCTTAATATTTTTCCTGTCTCAGTTCTTGAACTCAAAAAATGACCTGTTTTCTAAACGTATCCTTCATCCCTTCAGAGCAGTCCGTTCCTTCTTTCCTCTTCAGTCCTCTCTGCTAACTGTGATCTGTCTTCAGTTGTCCACCCCTCTTCTCCAGCAGTTTCTCCTCTCCATCTTGGTCCCTAGCTCTTCCATTCTGCTCCATTCTGCTTTGGACCCCTTGGGTCTGTCTTCCCAGGCGAAATCTCTCCACCCCAGTGCATGGTTGTCCCTAACCCTGCCTCCTGGTGACACCTTCCTTTCTCTGCCCTCCAGCCTCCGCCTCGGTGCACCCTCTCATTGACCCCCTGGCCTCAGGGTCTCACCTTACCCGGATACCCTACCCAGCTGGGACCCTCCCTAATCCCCTTCTTCCTCACCCTCTGCACGAGAACGAAGTTCTTCGTCACCAGCTCTTTGGTAAGGATGGCGGTTGGGATGGAGAAGCTCACGTGAGGGAAGGCCAGAACAGAGGGATTAGGGCCTGGTAGAGTTTGGAGAGAGAGGTGAGGAGTGATGGTAGAAACAGAGGCTGAGGTCCTTCTAAAAGAGGCTCAGGTTCTAGGCCCAGGCAGAGAGGTTGGCACTTCTGGTTCCATTCCAGCCCTGGCAGATTGTAGGGTAGGTGGTGTAACTTACATTTTAGCCTTAGTTTCCTGTCTGTGGAGTGGCTGACCGTCCCTATCCATCCATCCATCACATGCTCCTGTCCTTTCTTCCCACAGCTGCCCCTTACCGGGACCTGCCAGCCTCCCTTTCTGCTCCAATGTCAGCAGCTCATCAGCTGCAGGCCATGCACGCCCAGTCAGCTGAGCTGCAGCGCTTGGCGCTAGAACAGCAGCAGTGGCTGCATGCCCATCACCCATTGCACAGCGTGCCACTGCCTGCCCAGGAGGACTACTACAGGTACTGCAGGATGCTCCCAGAGCACAAGGGGAGGTGGGTATGGGTCTACCAAGAGGATGCCAGGCCCTTTGGAGGGGGACCTTCCTTTCTCAGTCTCATCTCTGTGATGCTTTGCCTCTTATCTAGTCACCTGAAGAAGGAGAGCGACAAGCCGCTGTAGAACCTACAATCCAGAGAGCCCCCATGCTCCTTCACCCAGACCTTGGAGGACTCCGCCAACCTTTTGCCGCACCCCTACCCCCCCAGAGCCGAGGAGAGGGTGCTGCCCACTCGCAGAGCTTCTGCAGCTGGGCAGAGGGAGGGAGGGAAGGAAGAAGGGACAGACAAGGTTAAGGCCCAGGATTGTGTGCAGAGGTGGGAAGTGGCAAGGATGAGGACAGAAAGTGCACAGTATCTTGGACCAGGTCCCTCTTCCTTATCCCTTGCTTTTCTTCTCTATGCCCAATCCTTGGTGGCCGCTGCTCCTCCCCTAACCCATTGGTGTGATTATTTCATCTGTTAGATGTGGCTGTTTTGCGTAGCATTGTGTGCTGCCCCTGCCCCATCCCCCTGTGTGCACCCCCCTCGGCAATGTGTGCCCCTTGCCCGTCCCACATTAATAATTTATATATATAAATATCTATATGATGCTGTTTAAAAAACATCCTGACCAAAACCAACCAAACAAAAACATCCTCACAGTTCCCCAGGAATTTGTCTGTGACTTATTTTTGGGGGGTTGTGGGTCTGGTGGGTTGGGTAGGGCGGGAGGTCTGATTGTCTTACGGGAAATGGGAAGAGTTGTGGGGAGCTTGACCATGGATCCCCAGTCATGCTTATGTGGGTACCTCACACTATTTCTCTGGTTTCTCCCAAGACTGGGAAGTTAAGGCAGCTGAGGCCTTTGAGAGTAAGAACAGGCCCACAGTGAGCTTGACCAACTCCAGAGACCTACTCACACCTTGGAAGCATCCCTGTCAGCGACCTAACCAGATTGCTCCAGAAACAGCTTCAGGGATCTTTTATTTTTTTTAATTTTTTTAACTTTATTTCATGTGCATTGATGTAATGATGCCAGACTCTCTTGAACTGGAGTTACAGACAGCTGCAAGCTGCCATGTGGGTGCTGGGAATTGAACCCGGGTCTTCCGGAGAAGCAGTCAGTGCTCTTAACCACTGAGCCATCTCACCAGCCCCAGCTTCAGGGATCTTAACTCCCTTTCCATAGCCTAGTTTGATAAATGATTTTGAAACAGCTGAGTTTGCATAACCTCAGTAGGCCAAGAAGATTTGTATTGCTGATTTTCTTAAAGATTTATTTTTATTATGTGTATGGGTTCATGTCTGTGCCCATGAATGCAAGGGCCCAACAGAGGCCAGAAGACGATGTTTGATCCCCTGTAGTTTGAGTTACAGGCAGTTGAGAATTGTCAGGCAGGGTGACCCATCTTTGCAGCCCCTCTATTTTTAATGAGGCAAGGTCACGTAACCCAGGCTGCCCTTGAACTTGTGGCTCTCTTGCCTCTCAGCTTTTGTGCTAGTACCACAGAAGTGCAGTACTATGCCCCGTATGGCCTGACGTTCTGGATTACCCTTGCAGTTTGAGGAGGGGATGGGTGACAAGAGCCTAGAAGGACAAGAATACGTGGCACCGGGCCATATCGCCTGCCACTACATAAGGCCAATTACATTGGCTTTTGCTCCAAGCTTTTATTATTGCGAAGCCCTGCTTTTGCTCATAGCAACGAAGGAGCTGTGATTGGCTGTTCTTAGCCAATCAGCATTGAGTTATTTGCATAGCCTTCTACCAAACGGTCACAAACTCAAGAAACGACCGGCTTTAGTACTCTTCTAGAATATTATTTACCAAATTGGATAATAAAAATGTGCTTTGTTATTTGTATACTGGTGGAGGCGGGAAAAATGGCACGCTGATCTTACCCTCACCAAAAGTGGAGTTCGTGCCTTTCCTGGGCTCACTGCAAACGGCGCTCGTTAGTGTTACAGCTCTTTTAGAATTTGTCTAGCAGGTTTTCTGGCTTTCGCCGGAAAACCCCTCCCAATCTTACTGGTCTAGAAAAATAGCACTGGGTCCAGCCTGCTGGCTGACGGGGTCTCTTCTCGCCGTGGTCCCCTATTCTTCTAGGACTTCCGTGCGTGTGTGTTAGTTCCACGCTCGCAGACTTCCGCCTCATGCGCTATAGCTTCCTTTCCGCCTCCGCTGGCCCGCTGCCGTGGTGGGAGGCGGCTGGCTGCTGGCTTCTCCGGATCTCTTCGGTGTTCCCACTAGTCAAGTAGCGACTGGCGTTCTATGGCGTCCGCCTCGGCCCAGCCCGCGGCCCTGAGCGCAGAGCAGGCCAAGGGTGAGCCTAGTCTGGGCGTGAGCCGCCCTTAGGGGGAGGGCCTGTACTACCCATTCCTTCCCCAAGTGGGGCCTTTGCCCATTAAGGCGAAGGATTGGGAGGACGAGCTTATCGGGTTACTGATCTCCTCGGTCCACTAATTCCCTGCCTCTTCCCTCCTCTGGGCTCGCCCGCCCTGCTCCGCGGACCACTCTGGGATGCTTCGGCTTTGCAGTGGTCTTGGCGGAGGTGATCCAAGCGTTCTCGGCCCCAGAGAACGCCGTGCGCATGGACGAGGCTAGAGACAATGCATGCAACGATATGGGCAAGATGCTGCAGTTCGTGCTGCCAGTAGCCACACAGATCCAGCAGGAGGTTATTAAAGCCTATGGCTTCAGTTGCGACGGGGAAGGTGGGTCCCACATGGAATGGCGATGGGATGGATTGGGGATGGGGCTCATGATCAGTGGCCCCCGAGTCGATCTCTTTCTTGCCACAGGGCGGCAGTCACATCAAACATTGGTACTCAGAGCTCAGGGCCTATCTTCAGCTTCTTTTTTTTTTCCCCTTTCACTCTCTAAAGTACTGACTCTTGAACCCAAGGCCTTATGTTGGGCAAGCTCTCCACCACTGAGCTGTATCTACTCAGCTTTGGGTCAGGAACTCACCAAGGTGCCCAGGCTGGCCTTGAACCAAAGGGCTCCTTTATCAGCCTTCTGAGTAGGTGGTATTGAGTAGGCTTGAGTCACCAGGCCTAGGTCTAACCTGAACTCTTGTCTGCCTGACAACAGGCTTCTGCAGTTCCTGCAAAGCATTTTGGTTAATAGGTTTGGTGTTGGGGATTGACCTCTCTCTTCCGGAAGAACATATATATGTTCATTGATTGATCTGGCCTTGCTAGCCAGGGACTGCTTGTAGATCTGGGATCTTGTTCATATTTAGGCTGCTTGAGAACAAAACAGCTAACATGGCTCGCCCGAGAGTAAAATGTTCTGAAATGTTCTGTTTTAGGACTTTTTCTTTTCTCTCTCTCTCTCTTGTTTTGTTTTGTTTTTTCGAGACAGGGTTTCCCTGTGGCTTTGGAGCTTGTCCTGGAACTAGCTCTTGTAGACCAGGCTGGCCTCGAATTTACAGAGATCCGCCTGCCTCTGCCTCCTGAGTGCTATTAAAGGTGTGCGCCACCACCGCCCGGCTCTTTTTTTTTTTTTTTTTTTTTTGAGACAGAATTTCTCTGTGTAGTCCTGGCTGATCTGGAATTTGCTTTGTAGACCAAATTGGCCTCAAACTCAGAGAGCCACCTGCCTCTGCCTGTCAAGTACTGGCATTAAAGGCGTGCACCACCATGCCTGGGTGCTTTAGGACCTTTTCATATTGTATCCAGTTGTGCCTAGTGAAACTGGGGTAGGGGTTGATGGAAGCCATGCAGGACAGGGGTGTGAACTGTCCTCTTTTGCCGATGGCTGCCTACTTGTGTCTGTCTATTATAGGGCGTCCCCTTCCCTGCCTTGGCACACTGGCCTCCAGCAGGCGTCCTTCCTTGCTACCTCTTGCAGGTGTCCTTAAGTTTGCCCGCCTAGTCAAGTCCTATGAAGCACAGGATCCCGAGATTGCCAGCCTGTCCGGCAAGTTAAAGGCCCTGTTCCTGCCACCCATGACACTGCCACCCCATGGGCCAGCTTCCGGAAGCAGTGTGGCTGCTTCCTGAGATTTGTTCTTGGTGTGTGCCACCGCTAGGGAAGAAGACCTTGCTCTCCAGAGGATAATAAATGTGCTTGTGACCAAACCTTTGTGTCAGTCGTTTGTAGTCTTGGCTACCCCCGCTTGTTGATTCCGACTGCCTCTGGCCTTTCCCCTCCTTCAGCTTCCTTCCTACACTGTTTGCTGGGACCAACCCTGCTCTTGAGAGCCCCTTCCCTCCTGTCCTCCCAGGGGGTGGCGTGGGAGGCTAAATGGGCCTCTTGGCATCCTGGGAGGTTTGTTCACAAAGGCGGTACCTCCTCTGAACAGTTGGCTTCAAGACTTTTCTTTGAGCCCTCTTCTTTCCCGGGCCTGAGAGGTACTCCGCTGGAGGCGGTCCCTTGGCTAGGGTTACTTCCTGGTCTTTGCCCCTACCCGCCCTCCTGCTGCTCTGTCAGCCTGAGCTCCAGGTGGAACAGCAGGTGGCTCCTCCCCTTCCAAGAGAAGTAGGCCCTGGCAAGCCTGAAGCCTGCTGGCCGCCTCGGGCCTCTGGGGAATTTGACTGTGGTGGGCGGTCGCGGGCCAGCCCCGCCCCACCTGTCCTTCCCTCGGAGACCTGCAAGCCAGGGGCTTGTCCTCCAAGTGCCACAGGTCTGACAGACTGGAGAGAGGAGGAAGTGGGTGACAACCAGAATATTCTTCCTGAAGGTCTGGTCTGGATCCCTGAACAGCTGTGCCACTGGATTGGCCCCGCCCCCATCGCCCTTTTCCTGTGACTTCCCCCACTCCTCCAGGGAGATGCTGTCCCGCGGGTAAGTCCCCTGTGCCACCTGTGTCCTACAGACTCCTGTTAGTCTGGGCGGAGTATGCCACCATAATTAGTCTTGTCACCAGCATCAGCCCCTGCCCTGGGTCAGCTTCCTGTCTTTGTGAACTCCTTCCCACAAGATTCAGGACACACACACACACCCGGTTTCATTCATATCCCTCTGCCTCCTTTTTCTTTCATCAGCCCCCCACCCCCAAATGTGTATCTTTTCTCATTTTTAACCTCTGGCCTGTAGTTCTCTGCTTCTGCCTCCTGTCTAGGACCTGTCCCCACTGGGTAGCTCACATCACCTCAGACATGACTGAGGCACATTTGAGAAAGTTCTCCCACTCCTAGGCAAACTTCCCCTTACTTCTGAGCCTTGGTTCTGTGTGTCCTTTCCCTGCTCCCCAAAGGGAGCAGACTTAAGTAGATAAATAATGAGTATTCATGGTGGGTGGTATATGGGGCAGATGTCTCTGTTTAGAGAGCCGGCATGCCAGGCTGAGGTGACAGAATGAATACATAAGCCATAGCTAGGATTATTTCAGATGACTGAAGGGTTAACGCCCAGGAAAAGAAACACAGAAAGGTGCTAGCAGGTAATGCATGCTGGAGACATTACTGGCCGGGGGGAGGGGAGGGGAGGCTTTCTGATGAGATGACATTTGAGTTAAGACCCAGTAATGAGATAGAGACAGCCATATTGTGACCAGCAGAAATAGCAAATGTGAAGCCAGAATAGGAAGTGTTCACTCCAGAGGGAGCAGTGGGCAGCTTAGACCTGGGTGGGATTTGGGTAGCTGGCGACTGTCCCCGTTGGTTTTTGCTTTTCCTGCTCCCGGGAGCTGTTCTGTTTGCACTCTTCCTCCGGTGTGTGTGAGGGCGGTACTGAGTCTTCCCAGCGGGCTTGGCAAGGCATCTCCTAGTACAGAACCTTTGCTTGATTCCTCAGCCTGGACTTTCAAGACCTCTGCTTCTGGGGTCCAGCCCCTTGAATACTGAGGCTCAGCTGCATTGATGGGATTACACTGGACAGCCCAAGTGATGTCATGCATGCATCGCTGTGTCCTGGTCCATCTGCCTGTGGCAATTACCTGCTCTGTCAACTCCCAGCATGCTTTGCTGTGCCAGTTATCTGCCTAAGCCTGCTGTGGCAGACAAATCTCTGGCCACAGACAGCTTTATTTTTTTATTTTTTCACCTTCCCACTCAACCCACCACTCACTTAAAGCTTGTGACTCTGGGCAAGTTACTTAACATGTCTTGAGTTTTTGTTTTTGTTTCTAAAATCGGGATAGTAACAAGTAAACAGTATTGTCATGAAAATTAACCATAATGCAGTTGTCTCAGCGGGTGTAGTGGTGTATGTCAACACTAGGGAGGCTGAGGTAGGAGGATTTTTGAGTTTAGGCTAGCCTGAACCACACAGTAAGATCCTGTCTAAATAAATAAATAATAAAAAGAAAGAATAGGGTTACGGTCAGTGGTAGAATACTTGCCAAACATAAAAACCTGAGTTTGATCTCTTTCACAATAAGTAAATACAGGGCAGTGGTGGCGCCCGCCTTTAATCCCAGCACTCAGGAGGCAGAGGTAGGTGAACCTCTGTGAGTTCGAGGCCAGCCTGGTCTACTGAGTGAATTCCAGGACAGCCAGGACTGTTACACAGAGAAATCTTATCTCAAAAAAAAAAAAAAAGAAAGAAAAGAAAGTAAATAAATGAATAGAGTAGAATAAAAATAATCAACACACAGAGAAACCCTATCTCGAAAAAACAAAAACAAAAACAAAAAATCACCTGCCAGTGTCCATTGAGGGATTGGTTCCTGAGACCAGAAGATATCGAGCTGTACAGATGTATTTGCATATAACTTATAATGTACTAGTGCATATTTTAAATCCTCTCCAAGTATCTACCTAATACAATGTAAATGCTATGCAAATCATTATACTGTATTATTGAGGAAATTACGGCAAGGGAAAAAGGGCTGTACAGCTGGCTGACTCCACAGATGCAAAATTGGAAGACAGAATCCACTGTAAAATGTTAAAGCTGATGACATAAAACTATACCACTTAGCAGTTATGTAGACAAGAATGACCTCCCCAAGGCTGGAATGTGCCGTCACACGTGGCCTTTTGTCCCAGGCTTCAGCCTCCTGAATACTGGGGTTATAGGCATGAGCCACCATACCTGGTTGCTTTATTAGCCTTTTAGGTCTGAATTTAGGAAATCTTGTTAAGCTTACTTATTAGGTGGGAAGATCAAGGCCTAGAGAAGTCCAGTATCTATGTAAGATTGTTGTATCTTGTCTTCGGTACCCAGGACCTGTCTCTTGCAATACCTTTGGTGTTGTCTTCTTTCATACCCTGCTTCCCAAAGGAATTTCTTTCTCTTCTAGATACCAGGCACATACTTGCGTTTAGGACTGTCAGCCTCCTTGAGCCTGTTTAAAACAAAGACAAAATCCCTACATCCTAGGTGGTCAAGGGCTCAAATGGGATGATTATGTATGTTGTCCTAATGTTCTTCCAACTCCAGGGCCCTGTGCCTTGCTTCTTAGGGGATTGCCATTATTTTCCTGCCAGAGGATAGCAGGGGCGGTCTGTCTTATCGGAGTGTCTCATTTTTCTGGCTTGACACTCTTTAGATACACTTAAAGGGTCGGGAAGTATTAGGTGCCTTGTAAGTTCCTTTGTACCAAGTGGGCTTAACTCTGGAATGAAGACTCCTAGATCTGGTACAGTCAGTGTGGTGTTAAGCAGGTACCTGGAACTTCCTGTGTCCCTGTCGTGTTGGGGATCTGCCCCCAGCGAGGTATGTATATGGATGGACATGTGATGGGGGGCCTGTTAAGTTGTGCTTCTATATGAGGTATGCTTGGATATGGCTGTGTGAATGCTTACTCATCTGCCCACAGGGGCAGACCAGGAAGCATCCATGTAACCTTGCCTGTGTATAAGTGTATTCATGAGTCTTCTCATTGGATACTTCCCTGGACTCTGAAGGCTGGGATGGGAACAACCAGGATGCTGGTGAATCCCTGCTGGAACCAACTTTGCACGTGGTCTTCCTGACCCTTGGGGTGAGCTGAGTCCATGGGAGTTCTAGATACTTGATATCCCAAGAATGATAAAAGACTTGTCATAGAGGGTTTTTTTTTGTTTTTGTTTGTTTGTTTTGTTTTTTGTTTTTCTAAACAGGGTCTTGCTATGTAGCCCTGGCTGGCCTGGAACTCTCTATGAAGCCCAGGCTGGCTTCAAACTAGTACTTATCCTCTTGCCTCTGTCTTCCAAGTACTGGGATTCCAGGCATGTGTCACTGTACCTAGCATGACTGAAACCCAGGGCTTCCTACATGCTAAGCCAGCGCTTTACCCAGAGCCACACTCTAGCTCTTGCTGGTTTTCATATTCTTTTATTTTTTCTATTTTTTGATACATACCATATATACTATGAATAAATATTAAGCATACAACTAACTCTCCACTTATTCATGACTTTCATGGGTTTGGCGCAGAGGTGGAATCCAGAGCCTTATGCATGCTACATTTGAACTACACCTCAAGCATCATACAGTTTTGAAAAAAGTGTAAGGGAACCAGATGTGGTGTTGATGCTTATGCTCCCAGCTACTAGAGAGGCTGAGGGAGGGGGATTGCAAGTTCAAGACTACAGAGTGAGTTCCAGATTAGCCTGGGAAACTTAGTGATTGATACCCTGTCTCAAAAAATAAAAAGAGAGCTGGGGTATAGCTCAGTGATAGAGCGTTTGGCTAGCACGTTTGAGGTCCTAGGTTCAGTCTCTTGGACTGCAGAAATGTAAAAGGAATCAAATGAATAAGAAAAAGAAATAGGGTGGAGGATTTGCCTAAGGGATGCTTGCCGCCTGCAGAGTGAAGGGACTGGATTCGTTCTATCTGTCTATCTATCTATCTATCTATCTGTCTGTCTATCTATCTATCTATCTATCTATCATCTATCTATCCATCCATCTATCTGAAACAGGGTCTCACTATATAGCACTGACTGTCCTGGAAATCATTATGTGGGCCAGGCTGGCCTCAAACAGAGATCTGCCTACCTCTGCCTCCCAAGTGCTGAGATTAGAGGCATGTGCCACCATGTGTGGCTAGGGCTTGGGTTCTAATTCCAGTATGGCAAAAATACCAAAACTAACCAATCAAAACACCATAAACAAATATGCCCCAAAGGCTATAAAGGACTCTGTCTCAGCTGCTTTTCAGCAGCTTGTGTTCCTCCCCAAGGGAGACACCAATAGAAGTTTTTGTTTTGTTTTGTTTTTTAGTTTTTCTCTGTGTAGTTTTGGAGCCTGTCCTGAAACTCGCTAGGTAGCCCAGGCTGGCCTTGAACTCACAGAGATTCACCTGCCTTGCCGGGTGGTGGTGGCACACGCCTTTAATCCCAGCACTCGGGAGGCAGAGGCAGGCAGATCTTTGTGAGTTTGAGGCCAGCCTGGTGGTCTACAACAGCTAGTACCAGGACAGGCTCTAAAGCTACAGAGAAACCCTGTCTCGAAAACAAGAGATTCACCTGCCTTTGCCTAAGTGCTGGTACTAAAGGCGTGCACCACCACTGCCCAGCCACCAATAGAAATTTCTTGGATCTTCTACTTAGCAACTTGTTTTTCTTCTGACCCTGACTTGGTTGTGTTTTTGTGTTTACACTAGGGATTACATACACAGGGCACCATAAGTCTTTGGTCTGAGAACTCCTGAAGGTTACTATCTCTGTGAGCATCTGCCGTGTTGGAACCTTGGCCACAACCCTAGCCTCCAGGGGACACACACACGCACACGCATGCACGTGTGTGCCCGAGCAGAGTCAGGGTATAGGAAAAAGGCCTATAAACAGTCCCTACAAGTAGAAAAGGCCCATACTTCACAGTGCCGCGTGAGGTCATTTCTGTGGGGGCGCTCTGCTGTGATAGTGTCTCTTTTGGACAAGGAGTCTGTTGACTACTGTTCTTTGGGTCCTGAGGGCTGGCAGGCGGTATTTAAAAATCATTGGCTTTGAAACTAAACTACTTAGGTCTGAAGCCTGCAATTTACTAAAAGCCTGGGGGCAATTCCTCAAACTTCTTAGCCTCAGTTTCCTTGTCTGTAAAGTGGGTATAAAGATGGTGCCTGCGTGATGAGGTGTGGTGAGGTGTAACTCACAGGAGGTATGTAAATAGCATTGTAGCCACGAGTCTGGCATGTGGCAACACTCCACTAAATGACAGTGTCACCACACACCATCGTTATTAGATTGTGCCAAAGAATGCTGCTGACTTAACAATGGCCTGATGGCCATGAGTATTCGCATGTGTGAATCTTGGCCTGGAGGGACCGAGGGGCACACACGTGTGTCTTGTCTCTTGAGTCTGTTCAGTGCCACACTCCTGTGCCTTTGATGGCAGACTGTGGCAAGTGGGCCCTCCCCCACCCGCCACCCTTCTGCTTCTCTTCCCTTGCTCTGAAAAGAGAAGTAGAAGTGAGTTCCCCCAAGGGGTCGGCCGCGCCCCTTCCTGTCTCCGCCCTGCTGGTTGTCCCAGGCCAGTGGAGTAGTAGCCCGGTCGCAGGACAGCAGGTTGGGGTTGTAGGAGCTTGGGCTCGGAGAGCCTTGCTTGAGGCTTAGGCCTAGAGTTTTCCCACCTGCCCAGGCAGGCTGTTCCCTTCACATTCTCTGCAGCTATTTCAGCAAGAGCCCCAGGATGGTGAGGTAAGGATCTGAGACCCACGGGAGGCAGGCAGGTAGGATGGCCTGGTCCTCAGGGGACGTCACCTCACCACCTTGTGCACCTTCAGGTGGTTTCATCGGGACCTCAGTGGACCTGATGCAGAGACCCTGCTCAAGGGCCGGGGAGTCCCTGGGAGCTTCCTGGCTCGGCCCAGTCGCAAGAACCAGGGTGATTTCTCCCTCTCAGTCAGGTGAGTGCCCCTCCCTGCGGTTTGGCAGCTCAATGTGTGGGTCCTGGGCATTCTTCTTCAGTTTCTTGGGTTGCATTGCCTCCTCATGTTGTATTGCTCCCCCTGTGTCCTTGCCTGTAGCCCTAGTTTGTCCCCAGAACTGTCTGTGTCCACCCCATTCCTGTGTGCCTTTGCATTCCGGCCCCTCAGCCTGTCCCCTAGCCCATCCCACTTCTGCTCCTGCACCTGGGGCCTCACTTCCTGGTACCCTGCAGGGTGGATGACCAGGTGACCCATATTCGGATCCAGAACTCGGGGGACTTCTATGACCTGTATGGAGGGGAGAAGTTTGCGACATTGACAGAACTGGTGGAGTATTACACGCAGCAGCAGGGCATCCTTCAGGACCGGGATGGCACCATCATCCACCTCAAGTACCCTCTGAACTGCTCGGACCCCACCAGCGAGAGGTGAGGGCATTGCAGGCTGGCCCTGTCCCTTGGGAGAAGTGTAAAGGAGGTGAGCACCCAGCCCAGGTGGCCTGCTCACTCACAGTCTGTGCCTCATCCCCACTCTCCCACCCGTGTTCCAGCTCAGTGCTCTGAGACTCTTTCCTCCAACTAACCCAACCCCCTGTCTCCCTAGGCAGCAAGAGAAGGGCTCCCCTTGCTCTGCTGCAGGGTTCATGCTGCCTAGCAACCTAGTCCTGAGAGCAACAGTGAGGCCACTCCTTGTGGCTGGTGTTTCCCATCAGGTTGGCCCTATTGCTAGAAAGCTCTTCCTTCTATGGAATTCTGTTGCCTTTCCCCAGCTCTCCACAATCTGGGCCTCTGAGGACCCCATGTTAGTAAGGCCTTAGAGATCCGCTTTATTGGGATGCTCAGGCCTTTATCTCAGCAACACAGCGAGGATGGGGTTGCAGAGCTTGGCCGTTGACGTGGTCACAGGTATAGAGGGGTAGAGGGTCCAGGCTCACCTGGCTCCAGGAAACACTCCGGACATCCCCACTAGTGCTGCAAAGACATGGCCCCCATAACCGGGCTCCCCAGAGTGTGTACCACGAGAAGGCACACAGATAGATGCCCTCATTACACCGTGGCTCATCTTAGCCATGCAGCATAGTGACTAACAGCTCCCACTGAAGTAAAGGGCAGTGGAATAACACTAGGGGCTTCTCTTGCGGCCATGCCAACTTGTTTTTGTTCTGTGTTTGTGTATTTACTGTTGAAATGATTCTGAACCTTGACCGCCCCCTCCCCTGCGGGGGCCTGAACCCAGGACCTTGTGCACGCTGAGTGCTTGCTTTGCCACTGAGCTACTTCCCAGTGGGTTTTAGTCTTTTTTGAGATTTGTGCCTACACTTTAGCTCAATATTTTTTTGTTCAAGTCACTGATGAAAACTTAGAACTGGAGGCCTAAGGTCTGTGGGTCAGCAGGTTAGAGTGCTTGCCTAGCGTGCATTAAGCCCTGGGTTTGATTCCCTGTATTGCATAAGCCCAGTGCTGCGGCTGTGGCAGTCCCAGGAGGATGCAGGAAGACCAGGAGTTCAAGTTCACTGAAGCTGGTCTACACTTCCTTGAAGGCTTTCCCTTGTGGTGGCCAACAGAAAGGGAGGCATGCCTCATGCTGTCTGTCTGTCTTCCTCTGACCTGCAACTCTCAGGGTGGGTTGGCCTCTCAGATTCGCTTTTACCTCCTCGTCTTCCCTTGTTGCTGTCCCAAGCCAGGAGCTGCTCTCCTAGAGGAGTCCACCTATGGAGGAATAGCAGAATCGTAGCTGGTATGTTCACTATGATAGGAGAGGAACTGGGAGCTGAAAGGGTGTCAGGGGAGCAGTATGGGACAGAGTGGAGAAAGATGGGGGTGTGGGAAGCATGCTACACCACTGAGGGGGGTAACAGATGACTCCAAGAGACACTTTGGATGGCCAGCTAGGAAGCTGAGTTTCATTCCTAACCTTGGGGTATGTGGAGGCCATGGGCCAATACTCCTTGTGTCCTTGCCCCGCCTCTTCAGGGAAATTTGCATTTGTCCCCTCAATGGTGAACTCTCTGCCTGTGGTCAGTTCACATTTGCATGGAGACTTCCTCATCCTGTCCCTGAGGGAAGGAGCTGAGCCCCCTCACATTGCTTGGGGGCCCTGGCTTGTTCCTGAGGTAGGCTGGGGTAGCCCAGGAGGCGTGGGTTGGGGTAGGAGCCTCTGACAGGCCCTAAGCTATGATGTCCTCCTGGCAGAGTTGAGAAGGATCAGGAGGACTAAGCCCTCCTCTCCTTCCCCCTCCATCTTTGCGGTTGGAAAATGCTGCCCCCCCCCCCGTCCCTGAGCTGAGGAAACCTCACAACCTCACTTCTCACTCTCTCCCCAGAAGGAGTTTTGTGTTTTTTCCATCACGTGGTTTCCTGTGAGGCTAGGCATTGTGGGGCTACAGTTTCCTCCTGGGAAGGGGTGCTTCACGGAAAGGCCCTTGGTTCTGCTTCCTGCCCTGCTGTCCCTTCAGTCACACCATCCTGGGCTCCCTGGAACCCTGAAACCACTCTCCTCAATGGAGTGTTGGTGCCCCCACGTCCCTGAGGAATTTTCCATCGGTCCTTCCTGACATCAGTCTCTTCTGATGCCCACTGCCATCTGTGGTTTGAGTCCCATTTACATTTTACTGTCCCTCTTTTAACCCAGTCCAAGTCTGTATTTCATGGGGACACTTCTTTTTGTCCCTCCAAATATTCTGGGTATTGCTTGCCTGTTTGTTGTAAACAGTTGGAAGAGGCTCTAGACCCTACCTCCTTTGTTGCCCCCTCCCTCCCTCCCTCCCTCCCTCCCTCCCTCCCTCCCTCCCTCCCTCCCTCCCTTCCTCCCTTCCTCCCTTCCTCCCTTCTCCCTTTATGTTGGTGCTGGGGAATGAACCCAGGGTCTTACATGTCCCACTGAGCTATAACCTCAGTCTCCATGGTTTGAACTCTGTAGAACTTTTTCTCCTATTAGTCGAGGACCCAGGCCCAGTGTGCAAGTGGCTTTAGCCTCTGTTTTTTTTATTGTAAAGTAGGGAAAATGGCAACCTCTCAGCTTTTGTTTTGTTTCTTTGTTTTAAACACGATGTTTGTTACATTTGTACGTGTAGAGGTCAGAGGACAACCTGCCGGAGTTGGTTATCTCCCTCTGCCATGTGGGTCCTGATAGCAAACATTTTTACCCTCGGCCGCCTAGCACAGAGCCCTTTTTTCCCTTTCTTCCTTTCAACTCACTCTGTAGACCAGGCTGGCCTCGAACTCACAGAGATCCGCCTGCCTCTCCTCCCAAGTGCTGGGATTAAAGGTGTGTGCCACCACTGCTAGCCTCTGCTCTTTTTTCTTTTTTGAGATAGAATCTTACTCTGTAGCTTAGGCTGGCTTGGAACTCACCATGTAGACCAGGCTACCCTTCAACTTACAGTTGTCCCCTTGTCTCTGTCAGCCCAGGGCTGGAATTACAGGTGTGTGTCATGATGCCTGGCTGTTTGTTTTGTTTTTGAGACAGGGTCTTACTCTGTAGCTCAAGCTGGCCTGGCACTTACCATGTAGAGCAGGCTGGCCTCATTGAGGTAGTTCAGCCTACTGAATTCTGGGATTATAAACGTGAGCTACGGCTACACAGAAAAACCCTATCTTGAGAAAAAACCCAAACAAGATAAAAATGAGCCTTCATAACCCAGCTATTTATTTATAGAAGCAGGTGGGTCTTTTTGTTTGTTTTAGACACAGGGTTTCTCTGTGTAGCCTTGGCTGTCCTGGAACTCCCTCTGTAGACAGACCAGGCTGGCCTCAGAGATCTGCCTGCTTCTGTCTCTGAGTGCTGGGTTTAAAGGTGTGTGCCACTACGTAGGTCATGCTGGCCTCCAGTTCCTACTGTTCTCGCATCTCCCGAGGAGCTGGGATTCTAGCTCCAAGCCTGGCTTCTTCCTCTCAGCATTTTTGTGAGATAGTAATGGATCTCAATGTCATGGTGGATTTGAAAGCTTGTAGCTCAGGTCTGGCAGATGTCAGTGCCCACTCGGGCCTGGTCACCAATCTTTTCAATGTACCTAGGTGGTACCATGGCCACATGTCTGGAGGGCAGGCAGAGACACTGCTGCAGGCCAAGGGCGAGCCCTGGACGTTTCTTGTGCGTGAGAGTCTCAGCCAGCCTGGTGATTTCGTGCTGTCCGTGCTCAATGACCAGCCCAAAGCTGGCCCTGGTTCCCCACTCAAGGTCACTCACATCAAGGTTATGTGTGAGGTAAGTCAGCTGGGCTGTGGGGAAGGCCTTGTGCCAGAACTTCATCCAGAGCTGTTGGGAGGGTCTTCTGGGGTTGGATTTAAGACTGGGGGTGTCAGGAGGGGGACTCAGCCCTGAGGAGTAGCCTTACTTGGTGTCCTTCAGGGTGGACGCTATACTGTGGGTGGCTCAGAGACCTTTGACAGCCTCACAGACCTGGTGGAGCATTTTAGGAAGACAGGCATTGAGGAGGCCTCAGGTGCCTTTGTCTACCTGCGGCAGGTGAGGAGCCAGCCTGCTGCCTCTTCCCTTCCCCTGAGCTGTTGGAGATGTGGGCTTCTGGGGTCTCTCAGTCTCTGATCCTGCTTTCCCTCTCCCCAGCCTTACTATGCCACTCGGGTAAACGCGGCCGACATCGAGAACCGGGTCTTGGAACTGAACAAAAAGCAGGAGTCAGAGGCCACGGCCAAGGCTGGTTTCTGGGAGGAGTTTGAGGTGGGTATTGGGGACAGGGGGGCTGGGAGAGATGGGGCCACCTTGCCTTCCTTATGTGCCTCTGACATGGCTCTGACCTCTCCACCCGTGGATGTGCCTGGGGCGGGGGCTTAGTTCTCTCACCTTTCAGAGTCTGCAAAAGCAGGAGGTAAAAAACTTACACCAACGCCTGGAAGGGCAGCGGCCTGAGAACAAGAGCAAGAACCGCTACAAGAACATTCTTCCCTGTGAGCTCCGCCCCTCCGCCCCTCACTGCTCCCTACTACCACAGACTCCACCTCCCCACTGCCCAGCAGAGCTCTCCTCCGCCAGGAAGCCTCTTTACTTTCCATGAGCCTCCCCATAGCTACCAGGCAATAATCCCTGCCCTGCCACCCTCCTGCTCCTGAAGCCTCTGCCCCCACCCCAGACACATTTGTCCCTGCTTGCTGCCCTGGCCTCTGTGAGTCTGTGGTTTTGGAGACAAGAGCATCTGTTAGCTTGGGAAGGGTCCGCCCCAGGGTATGGCCCAAGCTATTTCTTTTCTACCCATGCCAGTTGACCACAGCCGAGTGATCCTGCAGGGACGTGACAGTAATATCCCTGGGTCCGACTATATCAATGCCAACTATGTCAAGGTGAGTTGGGCAAGCCATGTGGGAACAGACATTGGTCTCTGAGAGCTCCCTGTGTCTTCGGGTCTATGGGTACAGTGCCTCTGGGAAAAGCTGGAGCTGATATCTTGGGTAGGGTTGATGGTGGTATGGGCACATCTATGCCCATTTACAGTCCTGGGATGGGTCTCTCTGTGCTTGCATCTAGAACCAGCTGCTAGGTCCAGATGAGAACGCTAAGACCTACATTGCCAGCCAGGGCTGTCTGGAGGCCACAGTCAATGACTTCTGGCAGATGACCTGGCAGGAGAACACCCGAATCATCGTCATGACCACCCGTGAGGTGGAGAAAGGCCGGGTAGGGCAAAGCACCATCCTCTTGTCCCTTACATTTTCTTCCTCAGTCCTTGTTCACCACCATACACAAGGAAGGTCAGCGGCTGGTGAGATGGCTCAGAGGGTTAAATGTGTTTGCCACCAAGCCTAACTCTGTGAGTTCAGTCCCTGGGACCCACATGGTAGAAAGAGAGAACTGACTTCTGCAAGTTATCTTCTGACTGCTACATGCATGCTATAGCAATGTGTGCCCATACATGTACACTCACAGGGAAATCTAGTTTTATGGGTGTACATACATATACATACCTCAGTGACAAAAGCCCAGTGCTTGTTGGGAAACTGAGACCTGAGATAAAGTCTCCACTATACACTGTGACTCCTGGATACCCAACCCTCCTTGGCTCCAGATGCTCCGGTGTGACGATATAGCCTAGTGCCAGAGCGCATGCCCAGTACTGGAACCCTGGGTTTGATCCTTAGCACCACAGAAATCTTTAATGAGTTCCAGGGCAAACGTTCTTCATACATCCTTTTCATCTCCCATCCTCTCTGCCTCAAGCCTCTTGCCATCAGCCCCTCCCCCTTGCTCCTGCTTTGTGCACTGAGTTTTCCTCTCAGAAGCACATGGCATCCAGTTGCTCGCTCTGGAAACCCTTCTGTGGCTCCCAGTTGCTTCTGGGATGGAGAGCTGTCCCTGCAAGCCTGGTGGCTTCCTTCCCTCCGATCCTCACGGCCCCCTGTAATGTGCATCTCCTCTGCTGGTCTGAGTGTGCCAGTCTTCTGAAGGCACTAACTCAGTTTTTGCTAGGAAATGACTCCCTGAACCGCCATGCCTCACAGACTCCGGTTTGGAGTGCTCGGTTCCTACTTACTCTGTGAGGCTATCCTGCATTGCCCCAATAGCCCTGTGGGAGAATTGGCTCCTTCCCTAGCCTTGCTCCTGAGACATGCTCTGTATACCTGTGCCACTTATCTATGTATCATCCTGTGTCCTAGGACATGGACAGTGTCTGAGTTGGTCTTCTGGGGTTTGTAGCACTAGGGATGAAACTTCTGGCTTTGTATATGCTAAGCACATGCACTCTCACTAAACTGCATCCACTGCCTGCCTCTTTCTTGAGTTTTGAACAACAGCTCAGTTGCTACAGCTTCAGTAGTCACTGAATGGATTGTAAGATTAGATGGTTGATAGGTCCTATCTTGTAGTGGTTAGCCTGAAGCCAGGTCCCAGGTCTGATTCTGAGCGGGTTCATCCCTCTTTTAACAGACATACAGGTCAGGGATGGGGAGAAGGCTCAGCTGTTAAGCATTTGCCATGAAAGCATGAGGACTGGAGTTTGGGTCCTCAGAAGCTCTTGTACATTCTGGGTGGGCAGAGATGCTTACTTACGATTCCAGCTTTGGAAGGAGGATGCAGGGGATCCCCAGAGCAAGTTGGCTAGCAAGGTTTGCCATATTGGTGAGCTCTGGGTTTGATTGAGACATCCTGCCTCAATTAATGAGGTGGAAGAGTGATGGAGGATGACTTCCAGTCTTATTCTATGCCTCCACACGCACCCCCCCATGTATGTACCTATACACATGTGCAAAAAAAAATTCACTATGCCTGGGGCCTAGAAAGCCCCAGAGCTTTGCCTCTGTGCCTTATCCCTCCCCCTCTCTTTCAGAACAAATGTGTTCCATACTGGCCAGAGGTGGGCACTCAGCGAGTCTATGGCCTCTACTCTGTAACCAACTGTGCAGAGCATGATACAGCAGAATACAAACTTCGCACTTTACAGATCTCCCCGCTGGACAATGTGAGTGTCCCCAGCCCCTGAACACTCCAGGGGCCTCTCCTTCTAGTTGTTCTGTAGTCTGGGTGGGTGGGACAAGGAAATTGTGTGGACGCAGCAGGCACTGACTCTGTGTCCTTGGCCTAGGGGGACCTGGTTCGGGAGATATGGCACTACCAGTACCTGAGCTGGCCTGACCATGGGGTTCCCAGTGAGCCCGGGGGTGTCCTCAGCTTCCTGGACCAGATCAACCAGCGACAGGAACGTTTGCCTCATGCAGGGCCCATCATTGTGCATTGCAGGTGAGAGGCATAACATGAAGGTAGTGTTTACAAAACAGCAGCTGGAGGCTACAGAGATGGCTCAGAGGACCTGGTTTGACTCCTAGCACCTACATAGTGATGTATAACCTTTTATAACTTCAGTCCCAGGGGATTCAATATCCTTTTCTAACCTACAAGGGCACTGCATGCACATGGTATGCAGACATACATGCAGGCAGAACACCTGCACACATAAAATTGAAACAGCAGCTGGCAGGTGAGCAGTGCTGTCAGCAACATGACTAGGGACTTACGGTAGCCTTCCCGGACCCCAGCTGCCTCTGGGCCCCTCGCTACTCCAGGCCTGTGGTGGACCTGCTTGTGGGTCCTTGGGTTTCTCCTCTCACTGCTCATTGCTGGGCATGGTGGTGTATACCTATAGTCTAGCATTTGGGCATATACCTATAGTCTAGCATTTGGGCACTGAGACAGGAGGATCATGAGTTCCAGGCCATATAAGTAAGACCTTTTCTCCTTCCTTCCTTCCTTCCTTCCTTCCTTCCTTGACAGGACTTCTCTGTGTAACAGCCCTGGCTATCCTGGAACTCACTTTGTAGGCCAGACTGGCTTTGAACTTACAGGGATCTGCCTGTCTCTGTTTCCAGAGTGTTGGGACTAAAGGCATGCTCCACTACACTGGGCATAAGACATTTCTTTAAAAAAAAATTTTTTTTCACTGTGTATGTCTGTGTGTGTATCTATCTATCTATCTATCTATCTATCTATCTATCTATCTATCTATCTGTGTGTGCACCATTGATGGCTTCTTTTTTTTTTTTTTTTTGGTTTTTCGAGACAGGGTTTCTCTGTTGCTTTGGAGCCTGTCCTGGAACTAGCTCTTGTAGACCAGGCTGGCCTTGAAGAGATCCACCTGTCTCTGCCTCCCGAGTGCTGGGATTAAAGGTGTGCGTCACCAGTGCCTGGCCATTGATGGCTTCTTAATGTATGACCTGAGGAAACAGGAACCAGTTTTGTCCCCCCTTCTCTGTCCCTGTAACCCAGGCCTGGGGAAGCTTCTAGACTTCCTCCTTCCCTCACTAACAGCTGTCCTGCAACTGGGCTGGGAGTACCCTCCATGCTGACTTGGGGCCAAGCTCTGCACGCTACTATCTTGGGGACAGCTCATCCCCAAGAACTACCTCTCTGCTACCCCTCCCCCATTCACGTACTTCTTGAAATCCCCACAGCCTTTATTTAGAAATTACAGGAAGGAAGTGGTATGGGGGGGGTTATTTTTGACAATCTGGGTTTGAAATTAGACGGCTCAATTTATGGTACCAGCCTCATGGACTAGGCTGTAGGCAGGTCTGGGGTCTGCATCATCTGTCTGCTCAGGGTGGGTGGAGAGAGGATAGGGGTAGTGGTGGAGGACGGGGGGGGGGCATACTACTGCACTTTCTCCACTGCCTGAGTCTTGGGCCAGCCCTTACCTTTTTGCCATGTTAAAGAAAAGAGAAATGAAGTTCCACAGAGAGAAAGTTCCACCTCTGTCTGTCTGTCTGTCTGTCTGTCTGTCTGTCTGTCTGTCTGTCTCTGTATGTGCTGGGGATAGGACTCTAGGGCTTTAAGCATGTTAAACACATGCTTTACCACCGAGGCACACCCTAAGCAAAATGTAACTACTCTATGTGTGTGTGGTGTGTGCATGCGTGTGGGCATGTCTGTGGAGGCCAGAGGCCCTAGTGTTTTTATGGATCTCTGCCATGCACCCCCCACCACCACACGCACACACACATACATGTGTCTGTGTATGTGTGTCTCCCTCTATGTGGCTCAGTGGCCTGGAACTTGCTAGGTAGACCAGGCTGGCCTCAAATTCGCAGAGGTTCACTTCTTTTTGCCTCCTGAGTATTGGGATTGACACTCCAGGCCCTCCATCTTATTTTTTGAGACAGGTCTCTTCGCAAACCTGGAGCTTATCACTTCAGTTAGGCTGGCTGGCCCATGAGCTAACCTAGCCTCCTGGTAATGGGTTTATATCCAGGCCGCTATACCTGCTCTTTTGTGCTTTTGTGTGCACTGGGGATCTGATATCAGGTTCTTGTTTGTTTATTTATTTGTTTGAGACAGGGTTTTGCTGTAGTTTTGGACCCTGTCCTGGAACTAGCTCTGGTAGACCAGGTTGGCCTCGAACTCACAGAGATCTGCCTGTCTCTGCCTCCTGAGTGCTGGGATTAAAGGCGTGTGCCACCATGCTTGACCTAATATCAGGTTCTTATGCTTGCTTGTATGATAGTCATAATAGTCACTGAGCCATCACACCCATCCCAAATGTAACTTGTGTGTGTGTCTTTCTATATAGACCAGGCTGACCTCTTGAGTTGCAGGTATTAAAATCATGCCACCACGCCTAGCTCCAAATGTAACTCTTTTATTTATTTTTTGGCTTTTTGAGACAGGGTTTCACTGTGTTGTGCAGCCCTGGCTGTCCTGGATCTCACTCTGTAGACCAGGTTAGCTTCTAACTCAGAGAGACCCAATTGTCTCTGCCTCCCAAGTGCTGGGATGAAAGGCATACGCCACCACTGCCTGGCTCCAAATACAACTCTTTCATTTCTTTTTCTTTTGGCTTTTTGAGACAGGGTTTCTCTGTGTAGCCTTGACTGTTCTAGAACTAGCTCTGTAGACCAGGTTGGCCTTGCCTGCTTCTGCTTCCCTGAGTGCTGGGGTTAAAGGTGTGTGCCACCACTGCCCCACTCCAAATGTAACTCTTGAAGTCCGGAATGGGGGGAGCCCAGGTACCTGAGGAGCAGGTAGGACAATGGCAGGGTGTGGAGTTCTGTTTCTCCAAGGAATGAGGATAGCCATCAGTTGGGAGGAGTGAGGAGTGGGAGCGGGAAGTGGGAAACAAATGCTGGGAAGGAGGGAAATGGTATCTGTACCCCCATCCTGTGACTGGGGCAGAAGGATGAGTGCAGAGGTGGGCATACACCCACTTTGCTGGCCTAACGACCTGGACACATTACTAACCCTTGTGGCTGGAGCTTTAGGTTCTTCATGCCTTGCCAAGTGTTGGGGTTAACCCCTGGAATTCCCATTTCCTAGTAAGGGCTGGGCCTTTGATGGTGGTTCTTTCTCTCTGTAGCGCTGGCATCGGCCGAACAGGCACTATCATCGTCATTGACATGCTCATGGAGAGCATCTCCACCAAGGGTGAGGACTCCTGGGGAATGTGGGCAGGTGTGGGAGAGGGACAAGCAGTCCCTTGGCCTTGGCCTTTGCCCACCCTGAAGTTCCACTGCCACCCTTGTCCAGGACTAGACTGTGACATTGACATTCAGAAGACCATCCAGATGGTACGGGCACAGCGCTCTGGCATGGTGCAGACGGAGGCACAGTACAAGTTCATTTACGTGGCCATTGCCCAGTTCATTGAAACAACCAAGAAGAAACTGGAGATCATACAAGTGTGTCCAGAGTGGGGCTGATGGGTGGTAGGGGAGAGTGGGCATCACCTAGTCCTGCTGGTACCACCATCCTCCCACCACACCTTTGCCCACAGTCCCGGAAGGGTCAGGAGTCGGAGTATGGGAATATCACCTACCCTCCTGCTATGAGGAGTGCCCATGCCAAGGCCTCCCGTACCTCCTCCAAGTGAGTGATCCTGCTTGTCCTCCCAACATCTTCCCCCTTCTCCTGCCCAGTCTTAACTGTCCTTTCTGGAGTGGACTAGTGTGGAGGTTGGAGAGACCCTGGTTCAAAGTCAACCTTTTTCCTACTACCTCTGTTCTTCAGTGTTTTCTGAAGCGCCCACTGTGACTATGGGTGGGCCCGTGCTGTAGACCAGCTGTGGACTCCTGTGAGTGCAGTCTTTGTCCCCGGGAGCTTGGGGTCTAGTGTATGGACAGGGAGCAGGCTATCTGGCTTTCTTGGTTTCACTAAGTGACAGTGAGTTCTGGAGGGGCTGCTAGTAGGGGATCTGCGCAGTGTCCAGACGCCTTCTTCCCCCTCCCCCCATGCCCAGACACAAGGAGGAGGTGTATGAGAATGTTCATAGCAAGAACAAGAAGGAAGAGAAAGTGAAGAAGCAGCGGTCAGCAGACAAGGAGAAGAGCAAAGGTTCCCTCAAGAGGAAGTGAACTGGGCATTCATCTGCAGGTGGCCATGGTGAGGCCCCTTCTTCTCTCCCTGCCCCCACCCCCGTTTCCTCCACTCCAGTTCTGACATGTGTGGGGTGGTCACAATCTCACTCTCCCCTGCCAGGGTGTCCCCTCCCCAGGCCCCCGGTACCCTCTCATCCACTTCCTCTCTTTTATCTGCAGCATCAGCCTGCATCCCTGCAGAGGCCTCCCCTGGACAGATCAAGACCTGTGGCCCACACCAGACCCTGGGACCACCTCCATCATTCTGTAATTTAAATAGCTGTGATCCTCTGAACCTGTATATAACCCAGCAAGCCCCCAGGCAAAGCCAGACTTCTATTCTTGTAAATAAAGCCCCTGGACCTCTGTGTGTTGCCTCCAACCTTGTGTGCCCCATGTATCCAGAGGCTCTGGGCAGGATGGGACTGGGTTGCCATGTGTGACTGCATAAAAGTTCAATCTTTTGGGTTAGACAGACCCAGTTCTGGATGCTGCTCCACACAGCTGGATGCCTGTGGCCCTCCTAAGGCTTGGATCGTTCTGTGTTCTCCCTCTCATTCATGCTGGGGGTGGCACCTAGGTCTCCTGTGTGCTTGGCAAGTGCTCCAGCCTTCTTACAGCAGAGGGTGATCTGTGATCTGGACTCATCTGCCCTCCTCGGCTTGGTAGTGAAGATATTGCCATAGTGAGTGCCAGTAACAATGGCCACTACCACATTACACACTGGCAACAGGCCTGGGCCTATTTAAGAGACTAGAGAATGAATTAATACTAGATACATTGGTTTTTTTTTTTAATATTTTTTTATTTGTTTGTTTGTTTATTTTGTGGTACGGGGACAAAGCTCAGAGCATGCCATATACCCGGTAGTGAACAGCTCTCTCAATGAGCTATCTGTACCCCTGGCTCTCGCCTGGGGACCTTTATTATCCTTATTTTACAGTGCAGAAGTCTGAGAAAGCGAGGCACAGGGAGCAAGTTCACTTGTGCAAGGTTCCGGGACTCCTGGCCTCCAGAGTCCATGTCCTTATCACCTGGCAGACTCAGCAGGGCCACCCCAGATTTGCCACACAGCCTGCTGTTGATTGCTAGATTCAACAACTAGGAAGATTTTTAGGAGGGACTGATTTAGCCTAACCTCTCCCGATCTGCAATTCCCCAAGCACATGGGGACATCCCATTACTGAGGCCCTCATCGTCCTGGACACTAAAGATCATTTTATGATTTTTGTCCCTCCTCCTTTTCTTTTGTCTAGAGTTGGGTTCTTTATACATAACTGGAATCTCCTGGTCAGTTGAGTGTGCCAGTCATACCTTGGGAAGAGCTGGCTTCTTCCCAAGGCGAAGGACCCCTGTGCTCCGGGTCCTAGGGCAGTGCTGGGCCGCAGTTGAGGGTGACAAGTTAACTTATCCTACTGGGACTGGGGAGATGTCTGGGAAACCAAGCCAGAATTAGCCCACAAAAATAATTACAACGGAAAAGTATGGAGAACAAAGGAGGGAGAAAGCCACTGCTCTGGGATTGAGCAACGTGATAGCTCCCTGGAGCTATGGCCCTCCAGGGGGTGCATGGGTGGGGCCATCACCTGTGCGCCGCAGGGCCCCTCTCCCAGCAACACCGAACCACACAGAAGAAAGGCAGGTCCTATTCCTAACTGCTCGGGATTTCTTCCAGGGCCAGCGGAGAAGAGGGCTCTGAGGAGAGGTGGGTTGCAAGCACCATCTCTTGGGGGTATAGCGAATGTAGGGCAAGAACAGGTCCCTGCTTTCCTCCCTAGGTGGGAGCTGGGGCCTTTAGGTCGTCGGGACAGACACTCCAACATCAGGGTAAAAGCAAAGCTGCGGAGGCTAGGGGATCCCCAGGTTTGGTGGGGCTTCCGTCCTTCCCAGTTCTCAAGGAGTTTTCCAACTCTGGCTTAGCACTGGAGAGGGACACAGACCAATGCCTGCCTAGCTGACCCCACACTGACCTCAGAGAGGATCCTCTGACTCGGCCCGAGGGCGCGGTTGGAGGCCTCCGAGGAGAGGGCTTTTGGCTTGGGGAAGGAGCCGCCGGAAGGGGTTCCAAAGATGGCCTCTCCCTTTATTCCTTTAGAATCAGGGAAAGACTAGGCAGGAGAAGAAAGGCCGCCAGAAAGGGCGGGAGGCCTGGCAGGGTGGCCAGGCCTGAAGAGGAGGTGCCCAGGGCTGGTGCTGGGAGGGAAGGAGTTAAGGCGGAGAGGGGGGCAGCCTATGGCAGGAGGACACACCTGTGCGCAGGGCAGCAGGCGGGCGGGGCCCAGGTGAGGCGCCAGTGGTGCCCGGCAGGTGAAGAAGGAAGAGGAAGAGTGGCGGCCAGGCTGGCTCTAGGCGGTTGAATCCGGGCCTTGATACCCCTTCCTTTCTTCTGCACCACTCTGGGGGTCAGGCGGGTCTGGTACCAGGTAAAGGCCACCGATCACGGGGTCCTGGGGCTGCGCTAGGACCTGTAGAGCGCAGTGAACACCAGTTGGGGGGCTGGAACGGGCTGTGAAGTGGTAGGGGGCAGGCTCTCAGGTGGACAGCAGAGGGGTAAGGGGGGCAGGGCTGCTGAAGCTGATTTTGGCCCCAGGGATGGGCAACTCAGGGTACGCTTGGTGTTGAGTAGCAAGGCTCACCCGGAAGTGTCCCAAATGACGCGGAGGTGGGGGATGGGAGCCAGAGATCTGCGGCTTCTCCACAGGGTGCTTGGGCTTAGCCAGGACTGTTCTTGGAGGTGAACTGGTTGGGTAGGGGCCCTCGTCTTACCCAGCAGTGTTTGGGTGCTGGTTGGGAGTCTCTAATACTGCCGGGTAATGATGGAGGCCCCGTCCCTGTGTCAGCGTCGTCCATTGCTTCAGGCCCCTGGTCCCTACCTGATAGCAAACTCCTTCCTCTCCCCCACATACCCTTAAAGCCCCTTCTCCTGAGTTAAGGGTGTTGCAGAAATGGCTCTTGGGTTGGCTGCTCGCCACACAATGGCCCAGGCCCCTCCTCCAACCCAGTGTGATTTGTCATCTGGTAGACTGAGAACCTACCTGACACCGACTTTGGCCTTGGGATTGAGCACGCACTCAAGAGCCCCCAGCCAGCCAGCTATCGGCGGCTTCGCTCTAGCACCTGATCAGCTGTCGTCTGGTTTTATGTTGGCCGGCTCTGGGTCCATCTTCCAGTGCAGTGTTGGATGGTTGAAGTATGAAGCTCCTAACACTGTCTGGTAAAGATGGCCCCCGGGTCAGTTCCCTCAACAGTGACCTTGGGGTCTTGAAGACCATGGAGGCCACCGGACCAACAACCTCTGACCTTTAACCTTCTGGATGGGGTGTGTATGTGTGACTCACTTGGCAAAGGGGAACAATGGGAAAGAGACAAAATGGCTGCCTCCAGAACAGCAGGAAGATTTGGAAACACACTTGGTCCCTAGGCACTTCCCCGTCTTTTCACCCTGGGAACATGAGTGTCTGTGGGAAACAAGGGCTATTGGTTTCAGCCTGTCTTGAGAGAACCCAGGGAGCTGAAGCTACCGCACCCTCCAGCCCTGTCTGAGGTTCACCTTTTCTCCTATTGCATTTGATAATTTCACATTATTTATCTACCCGGGAGGAAAAAAGATGGCAAAGGTTCTAGTGAGGGGCAGGTTATGAGCAATGGCTTTAACTTTGCAGTACTTGAGATGTAGTGTCTTCAGAATGAGGCAATCTGTGGAAAAATAGGCTCTTGTTCAGTTGGGCTCCAGGGTGGCAGGGGCGGGCAGCCCACCTCCGTAGGGATAACCCTACACGCAAATAGCTCATCGTATCTGGGGACTAAGTAGCAGTGCTAACAGTGTGCATGGCCCACTGGGCTCTGGAACACAGAAGCCCTCAGGAGGAACACACATGATCTCCCCATGTACACAGAAGCTGGTAACCAAGGAAGCCGCTCCCGTTGGGGTCATCAAATTTTCAGTTTGGCTCAGCAAAGCCACAGCTGCTCCAGCTTTACAAAAGATGTTATTAAATCAGCAGGTTCATTTGGTAGACATGGCGGGTGCGGTGAAGGGGTGTAGTTGGGCCTTTGACTGAGGTCTGCTGTTCCCACCCAGCTTAGGACCTGTTTTGGAGCCAGCAGGCTCTGAGGACCTAGCAAGCAGAGCTGACTACAGGCCAGACTGTGCCACCTGCTGGCAGAGACCCAGAGTGCACCCTCTCTAACCCACTCAGATGCAAAACCCTGGCTTCAGTTTTAAGTAATAAAAGTTTTATTGAGAATTTTTGGGATGGTGGTTATCTCCCCCCATGGGGGAGGGACAACAGTGTAGGAAATCTCCGAGAAATCACACTGCTTCTCCCCTCCCCCAGGCCAACACAGGGAGGAGGAAAGCCCTCTACAACAGCTGGTCTTCAGTCTTCCTTAATCCAAGAGGGCCAAGTACAGAGGACTCTGTCACATGATGCTTGCAGGGTGGGGCGTGCTTGACCTCCCTAGCTGGCTCCTCAAAACTAGCCGAGAAATGCATCCACTCCTCTGGTGGTAGAGTTCTTGAAGTCCACAGCTCATTTCTTAGCCTTAATGAGGCTGTCGCTGTAGAACAAAGGGAAAAATGTTCCTGATATTATGGGGGCCATAAATGTGAGATGTAAAACACCAAACTATCCCCTTTCCAAAGGAAGGTCTGACTGTGGGGAGGGGAGCACAAAGGCAGGTCCAGGAGCAGGTGGCCCCCATGTCCCCGCAGCAAGGATGCAGTTCCTTACCTTCCCCTACAGCCAGCGCGTCGTGGAGTCAGTGAGAAACAGGAATAAGAGATGTGATTAGTTAGCTTCAGGCTCCAGCTGCCCTTGACCCTTCTACCAGTCCCACCCCCCATGACACTGCTCTTTTGGCCACTGCTTCTGCAGCCCAGATACTTTCATCCCAGTGAAGCAGTGTTCAGGTTCTCCAGCAAGAATTCGGAACTCTGTTGGCCACCACTTTTCACTGAAGTATTTACAAATAAAGTGCTTTTTTACACAAGAAATCCTATTTTGTTTCGTAAAGTCAGTCCTAGAGAATGTAACATAGGAACTGCCAACCAGTCAGACACTGACTTTTCTGACCTTGGTGTTTAGAGAAACTGTCAAGGGCCCCATGATTATTTTAACAGATTCCAGAACCCAAGGACTCTGCTCTCTGCACAGTGGCATCTCTTACCGAGTAAAGCTTTCATCCTGTAGATTCAGCACAAGGTTATCGGCCGTGAGATAGATGCGGTTCTGTGACGTGGCAATCTACAGGACAGGGAATGGATGCCTGTGTTAGCAGAGGCCTCAAGCCTCCCCTGTGATTCAGTGGCCCACCCAGTAACCAACAAGAGGCTCCTGCTCTGTCTGGTACAAGGACACAAGCAGTGAGAAGCCTCAGTGTTACACTTCCTTAACAAACCCCACAAACACAAAGCCTGGGGAGTCACTCTTGGGGAAGGCGGCCAAGGAAGTTGTTCAAGCGAAGACTCAAGTCAAGCTCTAATCCCATCGTGTGATTGTGTGTAACTGGATACTTTCAATCTCGGTGGGCAGCCCTGGGAGAGCGGGGCCTTCCTCTCACCGTCTTAGAGATGTTCTGGGCGGCCCGGATCTTTCGGAGCTTGATATAGCCAGGATTCTTGCTCAGTGCTTCTCCAAGGTAAACAGGCAGGGTTAAGGGTTCATCTAGGCCAGGTTACATCTGCCACAACGTTTGCCCCCCCACCTGCCCTGACCTCTGGGCTGTCAGATTCAAGGTTGCGCTCACATAGCCACTCACACTTTGGCCACCCCTCTGTGGGCCTCCCTGCAGGATACTGCCAAGAACTGTGGTGGCAGCAGACATGAAGGCAAGGCCAGCAATGCTAGTGATCTGGCCTTACAGCGGGGAGTCAAGAGCTCAGGTACCCCCACCAAGATTTCAGATCTCATCACACCCACCCCACCTCCCTGCCCCCGGAAGCCAAGGGTCAGCAGGCAGAGTCGCATTCGCCTTGGTCTCATCAACCAGCCTATGAGGGAGGATGGGAAGCAGGGCGTGTCCCAGGGGCCAGGCCAAGCTCTCTGCAACACAAGGATATCATCTTGGCAGCCTCAGCCTCCCCCTCAGCCTGAACGATCTTCTGTCGCTGTTCCTGCTTTGCTTTTTCCACCAAAAACTGGGCCCGCTGGGCTTCTTGCTGGGCTGTGGTGGCAAATGAATGAATGAGGTTACGGCTGTGGGGTGGCAAGACTCCAATCACATGCAGCCCCTCCCCCCTCCAGGAGCTCGCAGGTGGCTTACCCACTTGTTTGGCTTCTACAGCAGCTGTGTACTCTCGGCTAAAGCTCAGCTCGGTGATAGCTACATCGTCCAGAATGAGGCTGAAGTCCTTGGCGCGCTCCGTGAGCTCTCTTCGGATCAACAGGGACACCTAGGGCAAGAGCAGGGAAGGGTGGCTTGAAGGGATCAGAACTGGAGGGAAGGTGGTATTGCTATAACCATCTGAATACCAGAGCTCCCGAGTATGGACAGCAAACCCACCCTTCTTAAGTCCTCACACATTCATTAGAAAAAAATCTGATTTAATGTCTTCATGTGACAGAAGAGGCAGCACCAGAAAGGTGGCATGACTGCCCCATGTCACACCCCTAATCTTCCCTTTTTTCCATGCAATATATATCGGCTTAGCTTCCTGCCAAACAAGGAAAAATTTCTTTAGAGATGTGGGCAAGACTATTACCACCATTGCTTCCTCCTATGCTTCCTTCTTACCACCTACACCTGGTATCGGGTTCTACAGTTGTTTCTCTTTATTTCCCAGAGTGACAATCAGCACAGCTTTCTCACATCAAATTGGCTATGCAGCCAAAGATAACCCTAAACATCTTCTTGCCGCTACCCCCGGAGTGCTGGGATTACAGGCATGTGCCACACCAGGTTTAAATAATGCTTAGGATAAACCCAGGGCTTGTGTATGTATGCTAGGCAAGCACTCACCAGCTGAACTACAGCTCCCCCCCACCCCCCATCCTTCTACTTCTATAAAATGCCCTTTTAGTCTCCAGGACCCTGGACCAAGGTGAGACATGCTGCCGTCGCCATGCAGACAGCGCTAGGAATCAGACCTGAGCCCGCTGGGTAATGAGCTGCGAGGCATTGAACTTGGCCACCACACTCTTGAGCACCTCGTTGACAATGGACGGCAGCACTCGCTCCTCATAGTCTAGCCCTAGGCGCTGGTACATGCTGGGGAGCTCCTGGGCATTGGGTCGAGACAGCACACGCAGGGAAATGTTCACCATCTGCAGGTCTGAGGGTGAGGCCAGCAGTGACCGGTTAAGGCCAAGTTCCCCATCAGCTGACCCCTAGGCTTTTGCTACTGTACTGGGAGCAACCTCCAGTATGGGCACAACTGTGGGTCTCCCCCTAGACTCCAACGACTTGAGAACCAGAGTTGTCAATTTTCTATTCCCAAGGCCTATGACTTAGCAAATGAATGCACAACACACATCAAAAATAGCACAAAGAAGTACAGTGCTGTGGGCTACTGCCTGAATGTACACGTGAATGAGGCAGAGGCCTGGGGGATCTGGCAAAGGCAGGGCACCTAAGTGTGGTCTACAAGAAAGCAGCTAGTGAAGAGTGGAGACAGTTTCTCCAGAGCCAAGATATACTGCAGATGTAACCAACCAGTCAACAGAAAAAGGCCTTATAAAAGACTTGCATCTGGGAGCAAGGACAACCATAAAGAGAGGCAATTCTAGGATTCAGTTTATGTTAGGCAGAAAGTACATCAAAACCGTTATGCCAAAATCTGCGAAGTCCCCACTAAAGCCAACAAGGACACCGAGTCCTGTATGTAAAAGCAAAGAGTCTATTTTAACCAAGTTTGCAAACTCGGTCTCTCCGTATGTCCGACATATAACCGAGAGCCCCAAAGTCAATTAGAATTGGGTTTTCATAATAGTAAAGGTGGGAGTGAGGGGTTTCTGAGGTTTAGGGCCCCTGAGTGGCTGATAGTTGTCTAGGGGTGTCCAGGTGAATGTGTGCTGGCAGGTGATCCTAGCTACAGTAGTTGGAATGTTAGGCATTTCCTTTGAATAGTCTGTTCTTGGGTGGCGATCGGGTCCTGCAACCAGGTATTGCCTCAGAGTAAACTACGGAGATTCAGGCCTCTTATTAAATTTATTGAGGGCCAGAGTTCTACTCTGGCAGGTGATAGTGGCTGGAAATAAAGAACTTTCTTTGGGTGACCCGTTCATACTTAGTTTATCATGGCTGACCCCCACAAAAACGTGCCAGCATACCGCGTGTTGGAACTGTTTTAAGCCACGAGGCATGCACGCTCTTTGGAAGATATAGAAACCAAGACCTCAGTACCGTTTCTGGTGGCCTTGCCAGGCTCATTTTATGTTTGTGTCCCCACCTGCCATGCAGCTCCCAATTGCCCACACTTACCTTTGGAACCTGTAGGGGAGGAGATTTTTCGGGGTCTGGCTCGAATGTCATAGATGATGGGGTACTGGAACCAGGGGATCCTGGAGATAGGTCAGGGACAGGAATTGGGAAACTGCAGTTTTATTGCTTTTTGACCAGTTTTCCCCCTCCACTCGTCTTTGGGCCTGCTCCTCCCCATGTCCACAGACAAGGAGTTTCTCTTTTCCCTTTGGAGAACAGCCCTTTATGCATTGCTGGAGTTTTGGAGCACCTACTGTCCTAGGAGCGGGGGTGGGGGTGGGGTGAGGAAGGGAAAAAGCAGCACCAAATCCTGCAGTTAAGTCTGGCTACAGCCGTCAAGGGTGAAGGGTCAGGGCCCGTTTGCTCTGCCAGCCATTACCTAAAGTGAAGTCCTTCGGCCAGGATTGTGTCCTGTTGCACGCCGCCGATCCGGTTAAAGAAGATGGCTCTATGACCACCTTCCACTGTGGAGAGAGGGGTGGGAATCAGGAGAAGGCGCTGATAAAAGTACTGGTCGGTGCAGAAGGGACGGGGATGTGGGAGCAGGCGCGGACAGCTTGGGGAGGCAGGTCAGTGGGGCAGGGGACCAAGAGGTGCAGCCAGCGGAAGGAGGTTGCTCACCAGTGAACACGGATTCGCGCACGCCGTAGGCCACGGCTCCGGCCCCCAGCAGCAGCTTCAGCGCCGTGCCCATGCCCCGAGGCCCGGCGGGCAGGCGTCCCGCTAAGTCCTTTAAGTTCTGAGCCATGTCTGGTTCTCCCGAAGGCGGCGGCACCGGAGGTCAGGAGGGGGTGCCCGCCAGCCTCTACCCCACTCCAGTTTTCAGACCTCGCCCTGCACACGAGGATTGGGGACCGTGGTGCTTGCAGGAGAAAGGGCACCGGAAGTGCGCCTCCTCCTGAGCCCGCCCCTTTGCTTAGGCAGACCCGAACTCCGCAAACAGTAATAGAGTATCCGGAAGTTCCGCCTCTTCTGGAGGCGTGCCCTCCTCGAGAGGCTTCGGTAGTTCCGGACTACGGGTATCGCCTTTTCCAAGCGCCCTCTTTCAAAATGGCAGCTGGGAGGAAGTTTGCAGTGAGGACGGATGCGAGGTTCTAGTTTAAGGAAGTTAGCGCAGTTTCCGGTCTGCTTACAAGATGGCTGCGCCCAGTGGTGGTTTCCAACCTCGTGAACGGCGTTTTGCAGTGCAGGAGCAGGACTGGGATAATGCGCCGCCTAAGAGACCCCGGCTTGGGGCAGGAAGCAAGAGCGGAGGCCGTAGACTCATTGTGGTGCTGGAAGGAGCCAGTCTGGAGACAGTCAAGGTAGTTTGGTAGTAAGTTGGTTAGGTTCTGTGGGGACCAGGGACCAGGGACACAGAATGGATGGAAAAAAACTGAGCAGTGAAATTTGAAGGATGACCTCGTTTCGCAGGCTGTTGGAATCCTGGGCTGGCAATCTTTTATTTTGCTCTTCTTGACGCATTCGCGCTTTTCCCTTCCTTTTAGTTGACCTGTCAGGTAGTCTGTGATATAAAATGGAAAGTGAGGGAGGCATCACCTATTAAGGTCTCAAATCCCAAAGGCCAATGACTTTCCAGCCTTTTATTACTAAGGATTTAGTATTTTATCTTGGTAAAAAGACTTTCTGCTATCAGCTTGTTCTACATTTCTGCTTATCTTGAAGATGTCTGGATCAATTGTTTAATAAGCCTTTGCCTTTATTTTTTTAACCTATCATTCATTTCCCTGAGTGTAGTAAAATGAACACCTTGTCTTAAAACCTTGTGCAGTGTTTACACACACACACACACACACACACACCCTTTAAAGATTGATTTTACTTTTACCTATATGTGTGCAAGCCTGCATTTGATTGTAAGCCACCTCCTATTGGTGCTGGGAACCCAAGTTGGGTCCTCTGCCAGACTCACTCTTAACACCACCCACCTCCATCTCCAGACCCTTCATTCCATCTCTTGTGTCTCACCTTTCAGAGCAGTTTGTAGGCCCAGAAGTTTATACATACATACTAAACTAGTTCAGTGTGTCGGCCCAGAAGTTTATACACACACAAACACACATTGGTTGGTTTTGACATGCTGCCAAGGTTGGCCTGGAATTCTCCATTTTCAGCTTCCAGAATACTAGTAATGATTGCTTGTAGGTGATTTTTACCATTCCTGACCTGGATTCTAATTTTGGTCCTTAGCCCCTCCTTAGTGACGGTAAGGAAAGTTTGTCCTCACTTTGTAAAGCTGTTGTATACCAAACACACAGAACTGTACACAGCCCTTGAACAGTGGTGTTTCCTAATAACTGAAGTGAGTCTTGTCCGTCTCTTCTTCATTTGTGCTTTATTAAAACTTGCAGTTAGAAAACCTGTTTTTTGTTTGTTTTTCAAAACAGGGTTTGTCTGTGTAACAGTCTTGGCTGCCCTGGAACTCTTTGTAGACCAGGCCTTGAACTCACAGAGATCCACTTACCTCTGCCTCCCAAGTGCTGGGATTAAAGTGGTACACCACCTATTTATTTTTATGTGCTTTGGGGTTTTGCCTGCATTTACGTCTGTGCGAGGATGCCAGATCCCCCTGGAACTAGAGTTACAGGCAATTGTGAGATGTCATTGGATACTGAGAATTGAACTCGGTTTCTCTACTCTGAGTCGTCTCTCCAGCCCCTATTATTATTATAGGCAGGGTCTCAGTGTGTGGACTCTGAGTGACCTGGAACTCACAGACATCTGCCTGTCTCTGCTTTCTGAGTGCTGGGATTAAAGGCATGCACTACTATACCTGACTGCCTATTAGTGCTCCTAACTGCTGAGCCATCTCTCTAGCCTCACTTTAAGTTCTTTGAAACCATTAAGTTCTCTTCTACCTTAAGGACATTGAATGTTAGTAACTGCAAACTCTTTTTATAGTGGCTTTTGTATCACTGCTACTTACTTCATTATTGTTTTGAGATAGATATATGGTCTTACCATATAACCTAGACTGGTCTAGAACTTGCCATCCTTCTGCCTTTGCCTTCGCCTCCTGAGTGCTGGAATTGTAGGCATGGGACACCATATTCAGCTAATTATTGAGTATCTGTTGCTGTTCTATTTTACTTTGTTTTGTTTTTCAAGACAGGATTTCTCTGTAGCTTTTGGAGGCTGTCCTGGAACTTGGGCAGTAGACCAGGCTGGCCTTGAACTTATAGAGATCTGCTTGTCTCTGCCTCCTGAATGCTGGGATTAAAGGCGTGCGCCACCACTACCCGGCCTGTTTTACTTTTTGAGACCGGGCCTCACCTTCTACCTCATGCTGGCCTAGCACTTGGTGGCCTCCTGAAGGCTGTGATTACAGGTGTGAGCTCCCACATCTAACTGGTGATGCTGCTGCTTCCTCTTAATAGTGGTTAGACCAAGGAACTGCTGCTATATCACAGGCTGGGCAGATGGCTTAGTTAGTGGACTGTTTGTCATGCAAACATGGGGACCTGAGTTCTAACTCCAGCAACTATGTAAAACGCCCATTCCATGCTGGGCATGCTCTTGCATGTCTTTAATTCCAGCACTCTGAGATAGATAGGGAGGCAGATATCTGAGTTTGAGGACACCGTGGCCTACAAAGCAAGTTCCAGGCCAGCCCAGACTACATAGAGAGACCCTGTTTCAAAACAAAAACAAAATAAACAAAACAGAAAAAGAGAAAAAGAGGGGCTGGAGAGATGGCTGAAGTGGTTAAGAACACTGACTACTCTTCAGAGGACCTGGGTTCAATTCCCAGCACCCATGTGGCAGCTTACAATTGTCTGTAACTTTGGTTCTAGGGAACCCGCCACCCTCACTCAGACATACATGCAGGCAAAACACCAATACATATAAAATAAAAATAAATAAATTTTAAAGAAAGAAAAAGGTCCATCTAGCTGGGTGGTTGGTGGCGCATGCCTTTAATTCCAGCATTCAGGAGGCAGAGGCAGGCAAATCTCTGTGAGTTCGAGGCCAGCCTGGTCTACAAGAGCTAGTTCTAGGACAGGTTCCAAAGCTACAGAGAAACCCTGTCTTGAAAAACCACAAAAGGAAAAAGAAAACGGTCCATCTCAGTTTGTAATCCCAGCATTGGAGAAACAGATGAATCCCTAGGGCTTGATGGCCTGTCAGCTTAGCTGAATTGGTGTGCTCAGGTATGGTAATCTGAAGAGTGATGGAGGAAGACTCCAGACCCCAACCTCTGACCTTCTCATGTGCACACGCAAAGTTGATGTGGGACTTGAGAGAGGTGACAGTGGAATGGCACCTCCTATACACTTCCTATTAGCTATTAATGAACCATTTTTGTTCATCACAGCTTGTGATTGTTCACTGTGTTTCTATGAGAGCACACTATAACATTTCAAAATTTCCCTTGTATCTTTAAGAAACATCTTGATGTTTTCTATTGTGGTTCTTTAAAAGAAAACCTGGGCCTGGAGAGATGGCTCGGTTGAGCACTTGTTCTTGTAGAGGATCCAGGTTCAGTTCCAGCACTCATTTGACAGCTCACAAACATCTGTAACTCCAGTTCCAAGGGATTTGATGCCTTCCTTTGACCTCTGGAGGCAACAGGCATGCATGTGGTACATATGTTTATATGCAGACCAAACATTCATACACATAAAATTAAGTAAATCTCGAATCAAAACAAAACCTCCAGTTTTATCATACTGATGGATTGAAACTGGATCATACATTTTCTTCTATGATTAAGGGTATCCTAAGTTCTTGATCATTTGTTCTGACTTTTTTTATTTATTTATTTTTTTTTCGAGACTTTTTCTCTGTGTAGCCCTGGTTGTCCTGGAACTCTTTGTAGACCAGGCTGTCCTCAAATTCACTGAGATCTGACTGCCTCTACCTCCAAGTGCTGGGATTAAAGGCGTGCACCACCACCACCCAGCCCTATTCTGACTTTTTTTTTTCAAGACAGGGTTTCTCTGTAGTTTTGGAGCCTGTCCTGGAACTAGCTCTTGTAGACCAGGCTGGCCTCGGACTCACAAACCCCCTGCCTCTGCCTCCCGAGTGCTGGGATTAAAGGCGTGCGCCACCACCGCCCGGCTTCTGACATTCTTAAGATTTGTTTCTATTTATGTGTATGCCTGAATGAGCTGATGTGTGCTACGTGTTTAGGTGCCTTAGCTGGTCAGTCAGTCAAAGATCTGGAGCAAGAGCAGGTGATTGTGGGTGGGTACTGGGAACTGAACCAGGTCCTCTGCGAGACCAAGTGCAGCAGGTGCTCTTCCTTTCTCCAGTCCCTACTCTAATTTATGTGGGGCTGGAGAAATGAACGGCTCAGCAGTTAAGAGCAGTGGTTGCTCTTCCAAAAGACCAGCTTCAATTCCCAGCACCCATATGGTAGCTTACATATTTTTTCCTTTCTTTCTTTCGGTGGCTTACATATTAACTCCAGTTCCAGGGGATCCAGTGTCCTCTTTTAGCTTTCACTGCCACTGCATGCATGTGGTGTACAGACATACATGTAGGCACACATGTACAAAAAATAAAAACAATATTTATTTGTAACCGCATATGCGTGTGTACCACACGTTTGGGTGCCCTGGAGATGGAGTTATAGCCCACATGACACAGGTGCTAGGAAATGAAATCCGGGTCCCCTGCAAGAGTGATGTCGCTTAACCGAGTTATCTCTTCTACTATTTGATTATTAATTTCAAAACTTCACTCTCCCAAATATTTAGAAATGTATTGTCACTTTATCTTTAGACATGAAAAGTTCTAGCGATACACGACCTTGCAGAGCCTGTGTTTGTACTTAACTGTGTTTTTTGTTTGCTTGTTTCAAAAAATTTCCCAGGGAGTGTGTTCACTCATTGACAACCTGAGGGGGTAAGGGTTAGGTTTTCTGCCGTGTGGGTTCTGGGGAATGACCTCAGGTCAGGCTTAGCAGCAGGTGACGTTACCTGCTGACGGCCATATTTGTAGACTTCTTTTTGCATGTGTGTGTGCTTGAGCGTGTGTGGAAGTCAAAGGACAACTTGTTGGTTCCCTCCTCTGACCCAGTACCCTTGTCTGCTGAGCTCTCTCCAGCCAGGTTTACGCTTGGTCTTACTGACCATCCTAATGTCCCTTGAGATTTTAAACTGAAAATGACAGAGTCCAACCCTGAGCAGCCCTCACTTGCCCCTTTTATGGCTTGCATAAACATGCAGGGTACTTCTCAGGTGTCACATACTTCTGACACTAGAACTTTTGGTTCTTTCCTTGAAAGGGTTCTTGGGTTACAGGGCAATTTTATATATAATCCTAGTTCTCCAGCGCCTTCCCACTTTATTCCAACTTATTTCCATGATTTTATTTTGTAGTGGTGGGGTGAAATCAGGGCCTTGCTGAGCCCTCTGCCACTGAGCTACAGTACCCCTTTTTCTAACGATTTGCTTATTGAGGTTTTTTTGTTTGTGAGGCAGGGTCTTGCTATAGCTCAGGCTGGCATTTTCTCAGCACATACATACACATACTGTTCTTGTCATGAGTCTTTTTCATGAACTCCTGATTCTAGAACTTCTGTGACCTTGCCTGATAGCCACAGGCCTTAAAAAGTCAATGTGGTGTGACTTTATACCCCTCCTTTTTCGGCTGTAAGATAGTTGGTTCTGTGTCTGTCTGTTACAGATAAAGCTAAATGTGGCCACATGCTAATGCCCTGAGAAGCTTTCTGGCCCTACTTAGTGTTTTGGATTAGGTCTAAGAGTGGGCTTGAATTTGTCGTGATGCTGATTGTTCAGGGACCACACCTTGAACTACTGGGCTCTCATGTTCTCTGTTCTTCAGGTAGGGAAAACTTATGAGCTACTCAACTGTGACAAGCACAAGTCCATGTTGTTGAAGAATGGACGGGACCCAGGGGAAGTCAGACCAGACATCACCCACCAGGTAATTGTGGGGTAGAGCTAATGGCCTCTGAGCTGTCTACAGAAGGCAGCAATGCTGCTCTTTTCCAGGCTTCACTGTGCCCTGCTGTCTCCCTTTCCCAGAGCTTACTGATGCTGATGGACAGCCCCCTGAACCGAGCTGGCTTGCTCCAGGTTTATATCCATACACAGAAGAACGTGCTGATTGAAGTCAACCCCCAAACGCGAATTCCTAGAACCTTTGACCGCTTTTGTGGCCTCATGGGTGAGAATTAGGATTTAAGTTCTGAGTGAACTTGGCAAAGTGAAGAGAGGAAAGGGGTCACATACTCAGTCCTTCAGCAGTGGGGAGCTACTGCCAGTACAGGCCCCTGGCATTTTTCCACATCTATGGAGATTTGACTCCCTGTTCTCTTAGGTTTCTGTGTGAGGGCTAAAGCCACGTGAGCTTGTCACAGTTGACAAGCCTGACAGCGTCTGTTCATAACATATTAGAGGATACAGTGCAGGTGTAAAGGGACACACAGCCTGCTCTCCAGGAAAGGGGGTGTTCTGCGCAGGTCACTGGGCAGAATGTGATGTCATCCCACTTCTGAACTCTTGCTTTTCCCCTTCCTAGTTCAGCTTTTACACAAACTCAGTGTCCGAGCAGCTGATGGCCCTCAGAAGCTTTTGAAGGTGAGCTGGGGAAACCTGTTGGTAGGTTCTGGGGCTGGTTCTGGGGCTGACTTTGCTTTTTCTCCTTAGGTAATTAAGAATCCAGTGTCTGACCACTTCCCAGTTGGCTGTATGAAAATTGGCACTTCCTTTTCCATCGCAGACGTCAGTGATGTGCGAGAGCTGGTGCCCAGCAGTGACCCAGTTGTTTTTGTGGTGGGGGCCTTTGCCCATGGAAAGGTACAGTCTGGCTTCTCTGACGTTTCTGCCATGTCTCTAACAGATAGAGCTAAAATCTCCAGTTTCTGTAGAAGTTTGAGATTGAAAGATGCTGCTGTTGAGACAGTAGCTCACCCATGAGGTCTGAACTCGCTACAGGAAGCATTACCTGACCAGCTCCTTCTCTCTCAGGTCAGTGTGGAGTACACAGAGAAGATGGTGTCCATCAGCAACTATCCACTTTCTGCTGCCCTTACCTGTGCCAAACTTACCACAGCCTTTGAAGAAGTATGGGGCGTCATCTGAGAGCAGCAGAGCCTAGTTCTCAGACAGGACTCTTGGCATTATGTCTGTGGACTCCTAATTTGTCTGCTGGAAAATAATCTTCTGTACCAAGGCGGCAGAGTGGGAGCCAACACTGTATTTTCCTATAAAGACTGTGCTTTTTTCTTTTTTGCAAACCTGATTGTTTTGAGGGCTCTTAAACTCAGCAGTACATGATAGTGTAAACTGTCCCCTGTGGGATCTCTTGTTCCGGACTGTGAAGGTAGGCCTTCCCGATGTCTTAGATTCTTGTGCTCTCAAGGAGAGACCCCGATGAGCTCAGCTTCAGCGAGCACAGCGAACATGTATGAAAGAAAGCAGTCAGGAATGCCAGCAGTGAAAAACTGAACAAACAGAAGTGATTTATCTGGTGTAGTTCCAAGATAGAAAAAGTGGAGCAGGCAGGGCCTTGTACCCTCCCCTCCCCCCATGGGGGGGTGGTGGTATCGGCACATATACAATCGTGGATTGGCAGAAGAGAAACACAACAGGTTCCTGGCTAGAGGGAAGAGATAAGGCAACGTGCATGGGGGAGTTCCAAGGGGGTGCAGCCCCTCTGCTCCTCCCACAAGAGCTTCCCCTTTGGCCCGGTGAACTTGGCTGTAGCAGAGGCACGGCTGGGAATGCTGTGACATCCAGTGCCCGGCATCTGCTCTGGGGTGAGGAGTGCTGTGAGAAGGGACAAGTAGTTTCTGCACCAGTCCAGCTCTCGGCCACCTGCAAGGCAAGGTGTGTGGTTAGAAGGGCGGCCAGAATAGCACCTGGTCCCTTCTAGCCAGTAAAGTAGTACCCCAGAGCGCTCCCTAGTGGCCAAGCTATGCTAATCCACCCGAATCTCCAATAGCATTCCGCCTGTAGACTACTTACCAGGGAAATCTATTATTCCCTTTTTTTTAACTTTTCTTTTCTTGGCACCATTGCTTTGTGAACATAAGGCAATATGAATAGCAGGCTCAAGAAAAAGACATGTCCAAGGAAGTACACGGATCGGTACACCTGTGGAGACAGAGCGCAGAAATAGTTGAGACTGCTTGTCTCTTACTACTGGAGGTTTTGGTGACTCTGGCAGCCTTGCAGTCAGGTCCTCACTACCTTAAGCCATTTGTCCCACGTGAAGAGACAGAAGGCAGTCATGGAGTAACCCATAAAGAGCCAGTGGATGGTCTGTTGCACCAAGTAGTAGAAGGGCTGCAGGGCAGTAATGGAGGCCAGGCTGCTCAGGGTGGGGCTCTCCCGAATTAGGTTGGCGGCCTAGGGAGGGAGCATAGAGGTCATTAGTCTTGTCCTTATCCCCAACCTGTTTCCTACCACCCTTGAGTCCTACCTGCTTTTCTACAACAACAATGAGGAATTCCATCTGAAAGCAAATCAGGTATCCTGAGTGTAGGCCATGCCAGAAGGCCAAGAACAGCAAGGAGAGGCCTTGTGAGAGTTCTTTACTTCCAAGAAACTTGAGGCGTTTGAAGATGTAACTGGAGAAGAGGGTGGGAAAGGATGAACCTCAGACTTGACTCCTGCTTCTGGGGCTCTGCCCTGAGGCGTGGGGTGCTGACTGGCTCCCACTTGTGGCCACTGGGGGTACAGGAAGCAGTGCTAATAGGAACGCTTGAGAAGGAGGAAAGCTGCCATAGTTCAGACGCAACAGAGGGACTATGGGTGTGACAAACAATGGGCAAGACCAGGATTTGCAGCCAAAGCTCGAGGGACTTTTACAGAGTTTTTTGGGGTGGGGGCTGCCTGGGTGAGAGCAGAGGCTTAGCAGAGTGACAGCAGGAAGCACGGGCAGAGATGACAAACCTCCTTGTCCTCATGTTCAGGGAGGAAGCAGCTTACCGGGCCACCCAGGCATTGGTGTTGATGTTGAAGGAGGCGATGGTGCCAGTGAAGCGAGGAGTTGTCTCAAAGAGCCACACTTTCATGTTGGCACAGGCATCCCATTTTGCATTCCCATTTTCAGTGCCATTAAAACCCAGCCCCGACAAAATGCACACTCCTTCCTGAGGGGAGGGACAGCTTAGGGTTCTTGTCACTTCACCCTCCCAGCCCCACCCCCCCAGCTTGTCTAAATATGACTTATCTTTTCTACTTACTGTGACCAGCCAACAGGTGACATATTTGTACAGCACAAATTTGCCCCAGATCAGCATGTACATGCAGCGGAACCAGAAAGGGTGGTGCTTGAGAAGAGAGCACATGAGCATCAGGGGCGGCACAGTCCCCTACATGCTATTCTCAAACTTGGGGCTGGCTTCTTTGCTCCTATCAATGCCTGATGCCACATGTGCCACGACACTATAGCCCTACCTATCTGTAAGCAGCAAAGAGATGCCAATATCCACCCGCCTCCGGCTTTGCAAAGTCTGGGCATCTATACGGTCAGTACAGGGATGTCCACAGTCCTTGGATGCCCACAGTCCGTGTTAATTTTCAGATAGCTACCCAGAATGGACATGGAACTGCTGGGAGGTTTTCAGGGGAACTGGAGCAAGAACCACTTTTCCCTCCCTCTTTGAGCATGAACTCCCAAGTCCTTGAGCCTGTCAGATGAAAACAGGCTGCAGAGCCACCAGCTATTGCACTCTTGCATAAAGCAAGGCAGAGGCTGTTTCAGGTGCTGCCCCGGACCTATGAAAGTTTGTTGGTGCGGGTGAGGCCTGGGTGGCACTGATGTCAACTCTCACAGACCTAGAGCAGAATCCAGCACACATCTCTAGATGGCATGGCCTACTTCTCTCTTATCCCATTTTGTGAGGCAGTAGTCACACTGGTACGCTGGCAGCCACTCACATCATAGTCTTCAGTGAGAAGGTAGTTTTCCGTGATGTGGGGGCTCAGCAGGGTGTAGCCCACCAGGTAGACAAGGCCCAGACTCAGGCGCTTGAGAGCAGGTATGGTGCTGGAAAGGAACAAGTGGAGTCACACACAGCAGAGCCACGCCCTTCACCCTCTGACCTGCAGTCACGGAGAGGAGCGTTTCAGGGTGTGGTTACTGTAGGCAGTGGCACCAGGATCCCTGTGCCTGGAGCTGTTTCCAGGAAAGACAGCTGTGTGCTTGGCCACTGCAAACCTGCATTACAGGAGTGAGGGCAGGATGGAGGGGGCCGTGTGTGGGATGCTTGTGCCTAACCTTCAGAGCATGCTTGAGTTTGAATCTCACCAGGCTTTTCAATCAGTGGTCATGTACAGAACAACTAGCAATTTCAACTCCTGCGCAAATCCAGGGGGCCAAGTTTCCTGAAGGAATTCTAAAGCATATATATATTTTTTATACATTTTTGTATATTGAACAGTGTCTCCCTACTATGTGAGAGGAGGCTTCAAAGGGAGGGGCATAAGGTGGGCAAAACCCTGAGGCATAAAAGTGAGTCTTTCCATTTGTACTTCAGGCTCAGCAAGAACAGCTGGGACACCGGGCAGTGTTGGCGCACGCCTTTAATCCCAGGAAGGTGGATCTCTGCGAGTTCAAGGCCAGCCTGGTCTACAAGAGCTAGTTCCAGGACAGGCTCCAAAGCTACAGAGAAACCCTGTCTCAAAAAACAGTTGGGGGAGTGTAGACGCCTCCCACATGACACCGTGTAGTGGGGCCAGTGTGCTAGGGCTGGCCTTTAAGAAAGTCACTTTGTTAACTTGTTATGCAGTTGAAAAAAAAAAGAAAGTCACTTTGGAAGTCACAGAGGTCTTCAACCAGGAGGAGCAATTACCTGTTTGGTATCTTTCCTGGCATGTCAGTCAGCTGTCCCTGCACCAGCTTCAGGTAGTGGTTCATTGAGAACTGGGGCCCTACCAAGAAGGCTCCATAGAAGTAGGAGAAACCAGCAACTTCCAGCAGGGAAGGGACACCCCGTATGGCGTATTTCTGTTGCTCAGGGGACAGGGAATTCTATGTTGAGAAGAGAATGCAAGGTTCAGAACAGCCTTGATTTTTACCCTAAGAGCCAGTCTGAGCATTCCCAACCTTTGTACCACTGCCTGGAATTCTTTAGTTTGGCTTCTTGCGGGGTGGGGGTGGAGGGTTGCTTCATGTGTGGGGTAGCTTAGTCAACAGCTGCCTGTGGCTGCTGTGGCAAATGCCTTGCTGGCATTGATCTCTGGACTTTGTGTAAAGGATTCTGACAAGTTAACCTGGTTGGTCCTTGCCCAGTTGCTATCTTAAAGTTAGCTCATAGACTAGGGAGTGAGGCAGAAGCAGGTCCAGTCTTTTGATGACCGTAGCCTTTCTCCTTCCCTCTGGTTAATCCTTAGCCTCTTTGCCAGAGTGGACACTTACCACGTCTTTGCCTCCATCATAGTAGTCAATGCACAGACCTGAGCAGAGAGAGGGGAAAGGGAGAGTAGATGAGGGTGTGGTCTGCGGGCAGACTAGCCAGGACCAACAGGAACATCAGTCTAGTTTATTTTAGCTCAGCTGGGGAGGGGCTCGGGGTAGAGGAGGAAGGCAGGACCCTACCACTTACCAATGAGTTTCAACGTTAGGACACAGTGTGGCATTGTCCACTTGATGTCGTAGTCACCAGTGGCTGTGTAGTAATATCCAGCGAGAAGGTAGGCCTGGGAGAGGGGAAGTCTCTATCATCACTGTACTGCTCTTCCTTTTCCTCCTCCTCTCCCTTTCTTCGGATGGGCTTTGACCTCCAGCTCACAGTCGCATGTGTGGTCTTGGCCTTCCAAGCCTATGCCACCAGGCTTGACCTCTTAATCTCCCCTTCACTTGAAATCCCCTGTATTCCTTCATTTTCCTTTCTCCTGCTCCCATCAGTTAAAACATTAAGAGGGTCTTATGAGCCAGGCCTGCTGGTGCAGACCAAGAATCCTGGCACTTGAGAGAGACTGAAGCCAGTTTGAGCTATAGAGTTTGAATCTGGCCTCAGTTACAGAGTGAGACCCACCTCAATAAATAGAAATAAGACAGCCCTACAAATGTTTTTCAGACTGCAGTGAGGATGGGCTTGCTTAGGGTGACAGATAGACATGCTTAGCTTCTCCAGCACATTCTAATTTACTTTTCTCCCTTGCCTTTGAGTGACTGCCCTTGTGGCCAGTTGGGCTAAACCTGGTATGGCACAGTCCGGAGGCCAGTAGTTACTGCTACAACCTGCTTAGGGCCTGTGGCGAGCGACCTGCCCACAGCCAGACTACTATGTGGTTGTAGGAGGAATTACAAGCTAGATCTCAAAGGCCACCATGCTACCACCCCCTGCCTTGCCCCTCCCCACACCTGCTGTCAATGTGACCTGAGCTGCTAGGAGAAAAGTTTACCATCTGGAAGCAAAGGGTAGTGAAAATGGCGGTGATGGTGCGGCCCATGAGTCGCAGGATGAGGAACTGGAGCACAACACATAGCAAGGAGTGGTAGAACTGGTGGCCTGGGTGCAGAGAAGAGAGCAGCATTTAGGATCATTCCTCCTGAGATTCCCAACCACAAAAAAACAAACCCAACACAGTAAGCAGCTTTGGGGGTTGGGGATGCAGTTCAGTTGGTAGAGTGTCTGTCTAGCATGCAGGAAGCCCTGAGGTTGATCCCCAGATGCACTGGACCAGGCATGGTCTTCCATGCCTCTAACCCAGCACTTGGGAAGTAGAGGCAGGAGGATCAAGATCATCTTCTATATAGTTCAAGGTCAGCCCGAGACTGTTTTGAGACTGTCTCAAAACAAACATTTCTATGTCGGTGTGCCATGGTAAGTGTGGAGGTCAAAGGGAACTAGAGGGAGTTGGTGATCTTCCTCTGTGTGAGAAGATCATCACCAGCTGAGCCATCTCACCAGCTCCTAAATAATGGTAAGTATTATTATTATTAATTTTGAGACAGGGTCTCACTATGTAGCCTTGACTGGCTGGGAACTCACTATGTAGATCAAACTGGCCCTCTCTGCCTCCTGAGTGCTAGGATTAAAGGGTGTGTGCCACAATGTGTAACACTGAATTTACTTCTTAACTGGAATATAAAAATGTACAGACTTATGTGGTACCCAGTGATGTTTTGACATATGTGGTACTGAGTGTGATTTGACCTGGAGGTCATGAGTTTTCAGAGAAGAAAATTAGTGTACCTTATTTTGAATTATTTAATACACTGTTTTTCAAAATGTTTGAAAAATATTTATCTCTTTTTATTTGTGTGTGTGTGTGTGTGTGTGTGTGTGTGTGTGTGTGTGTGTGTGTGCCCATGTAGTCAGAGGAGGACACCAGGTCCCCTGGAACTGGAGTTACAAGTGGTTTTGATCCACCTGACATGAGTGTTGGACTGAACTTGGGTTCTCTGGAAGAGCAAGTACTCTTCACTGCTGTGCCATCTCTCCTGACCCCCGAATGTATGTGTGTGCATTCTTATGGATCCAATCTTCCCTTTGTAAAGATGAAAACCTCCTACGAACTAGGGCTTCCTGATTTGTGAGTTTCTCTCAAGAGGATTTGTTCTGGTCCGTTCCCCCAACCCCAGGTCTCTTAGGGCAGTGTCCGCCCTGCTCAATCCACTCACCAAAGTTGAAATAAGCAATTGAGAGGCCTGTCAAAGCATGGAAGAGATGAATGAGGTAGCTGTCCTTGTAGAAAAGGTAATGCCGATAAAACAGAGCCAATGGATAGCCTAGGTGGGAGAAAAATAGAAAAACGGTTACTTGTGCCTGGTGCCAGTAAAACATAGGAAAAAACTTAGGATTAAGAAAAATATTATTACGTGTGTGATATATGTGTGTGTGTGTGTGTGTGTGTGTGTGTGTGTGTGTGTGTGTACACATCTGTGCTGCTGTGTACACTGTCAAACCGGGCACCGAAAACGCAGCCCTCTCCTCATTACTACATTTCTCTGTATAGTCTCGGCTGTCCTGGAACTCACTCTAGACCAAGCTGGCCTTAAACTCAGAGCTCCACCTGCCTCTGCCCCCCAAGTGCTGGGATTAAAGGCATGCACCGCCACTGCCTATCAAACTGCAAGTATTTTTAATTGAGGCAATAGAAAACCAAATCCATTTACACCTACCAACTACTGAGGATACAGTGCAGTGTCAACACCAATCTCAGCATTCAAGATCTATGGCAGGAGAATCCTAATAAAGTTCGAGGCCACCCTTGGCTACATAGTGAGTACCTGGCAGATCTGGGCTACATAATAAGTACCCGGCAGGGGCCTGGGCTCCACGGCAGATTCTGTGTTTTTTTTTTTTTTTTAATATCTAACAAGGACTAGGTATCTCCCTCAGTTGGTAGAATGCTTGCCTAGTGTGCTGGTTTGAATGAAAATGGTCCCCATAAACTGGGTGGTGGTGGCACACGCCTTTAATCCCAGCACTCAGGAGGCAGAAGCAGGTGAATCTCTGAGTGAGTTCTAGGACAGCCAGGGCTACACAGAGAAACCCTGCCTTGAAAAACCAAAAAAGAAAGAAAATGGCCCCATAGGTCATAGTATCTCTTCACAGCAATAAACCCTAAGAGAGAAGTTGGTACCAGGAGTGAAGTATTGCTGGGACAGCCAGGCCATGTTTTTGTTTGGAGGAATATAGTAGAACACTTAGGACCCTGGACTAGGAAAACAACTGGACACTTTAAGTGAGGCTTAATGGGCCATACTAATAGGAACACGGAGGACAGTGGTGGTTTGAAGTGTGGGGGGCCTGGCTCCAGAGTTTCCAGAGGAGAAGAATATTAGCATGCGGCCTAGAGACTGTTCTTATGATACCTTGGCAAAGAATGTGGCTGCTTTCTGCCCTTGTCCAAAAACATCTGCCTGAGGCTAAATTGATGAGATATAGATTAAGAGCATTGGCAGAAGGATTTTGAAAGAGCCTAGCATCATCTGGTTATTAGTGGCCAGTCTTATGCAGATCTATAATGAGAAGGCGCAATCTTCACAAGGAAAAATACAAACTACAATTTGAGGAGAAAAGAGGCACCAGTAAGTTTAATGTAGCTAAAGCCTGTGTTCAAGGAGATGGAAAGATTATAAAAAGCCTGATTATAGACAGAATAAAGGGAGAGGTAATCTCAGGGCAAGACCTCCAAGCTAAGCTTCCAACTTGTGGAAAGGAACTGAAGAAAAGTTTAGAGCCCGGTGTAGGGGCGCACACTTTTAATCCCAGCAGTCAGGAAGCGGAGGCAGGTGGAGCTCTTGAGTTCAAGGCCAGCCTGGTCTACAGAGTAAGATCCAGAACAGAAGCATAGGCAGAAAGGAAAACACTGAAAACAAAAAGCTGGTGGATATGTATTTGAATAAGAAGGCCATGTTCCAGCCCCAGCAAGCAGCAGGACTTGGCAGTTTCAGCCAAGTGGTTCTGAGTTTAGAGTCAAGGATACAAGAAAGGGGTTATGGAATTTGCCTCCCTAACTAAGGAAAGCAGGTGAGGCCAGGTATGTGTCAGGAGTGTCTCTGAATGGAGACCTAGAGAGGCCATTTTGTGAAGCTGTATTGCCTTGGAGACCCCAAGATGTTAGAGATGCCAGAGCCATGGGATGCCTGCCAACGAAAGCTGCTAACAGTGAGTGGAAACAGCCCAAGAGAAGTGTGTTACAGTCAACAAAGTGGAACAGAGTTGAGATCTAAAGAGTGTTTTAACATCAGAAATAGAGATGCAGAGTTAGGAGTTGCCCAGCTGGTTTTTGGTATTGCTTTGGTCAAGTATTTTCCTCACTGTGTTCCCGTTCCTCTCATCACTCAGGAGGCAGAGGCAGGTGGATCTCTGTGAGTTCGAGGCCAGCCTGGTCTACAGAGCGAGTTCCAGAACAGCTAGGGCTGTTACACAGAGAAACCCTGTCTCAAAAAACAAAACAAAACAAAAAAACCAAAAAATTTCTCCTTACTGAATAATTATAAAAAAAGAAACAAGGACTGGGTATGATGGCATAGGTCTCCAATCCTAGCACTTGGGAAGTTGAGAGGCCAAGAAAAGAGATCTTGAATTTGAGATCAGACTAGCCTATTTAAAGAACCTGCATAAACAAATACAAAAAACTCCAAACCAAAGAAGAGAAGATGCTCAGTTATGCTCAGAAACAGTATTTTACACTTGTGGTCTGTCCTCTGAGGACAACATCCTCAGACTTCTGAGAAGATAAGACATAAATTAACACCAAGCTATCTAGTGGGCTGGATGAACTTTGGGCTCCAACCAAGTTATAAAACTTGTTTTGGCACAGCAGAAGAATGTGTTTCCAATTCCGTTCAGGATATGATCCAAGGACTATAAGCAAACTCTTTGGGGGGGGGATCCTAAAGGGCCATTGAGTTCTATATAGCTAAGGTTGCTCACTTAATCAAAGGGTCAATACATTTGTTATCCCTAAATCAAAGAGAGCATATATACATAGTGGCTTCGCTGCATACTCATCCCCAACATTCTATCAAGCTGTTGAGCTGACATGCTTGTACTGGGCATGTGTGGAGAATAGTCTCCCTCTTGCTGTTTTGGAAAGATACCTTAAGATTCTGTCAGTGTTTTTGAGCTGGTTATGGTATACAATTGCCATGGTTCTTGCTTCTAAAATAAAAAATAGGGCTGCAGAGATGGCTCAGTGGTTAAGAACATGGCTCTTTCAAAGGTCCTGAGTTCAGTTTCCAGCAACCATATGGTGGCTCACAACCATCAGTAATGAGATCTGGTGCCCTCTTCTGGCCTACAAGCATATATGCAGGCAGAATACTGTATGTATATATATATATATTTATATATATAAATAAATAAATAAATAAATCTTTAAAAAAAATGTAGGGCTAGGGAGATGGCTGAGCTGGTAAGGGTACTTGGCACCAAGCTGAGAGGACTTGAGTTTGTTTGATCTCTGGGGCCTACACAGTGGAAAGTGAGAACTAACTCCTGCAAGTTGTCCTCTGACCTGCACATGCATGTACATGTATACACACACACACACACACACACACACACACACACACACACACACACACAAACAAAATAAGTAAATGTAATAAAGTACTTAAAATATAAAATGCAGTTAGTTTATCATTGGCAATATAGTTTGTTTTGAGCTTGTGATAACTGCAATCAAAGAAAATGCTTAATTATGTTTTTTTTCTCCCTCCCTTCCTCCCTCCTTTTCTCTCTCCCTCTCTCTTCCTTTCTGTGATTTCTGTGACAGGGTTTTTCTTTGTATCCCTGGCTGTCCTTGAATGCTCTCTGTAGAGCAGACTGGCCTCAAACGCAGCAGAGATCTGTCTGTCTGTCTCTCAAGTGCTGGACTAAAGGTGTGTGACAACACCCGGCCTGTTTTTATTTGCAGCATGAGGGACTGAACCTAGAGTCTCACACAAGCTTGGAAAGTCCTCTGCCACTGAATTATATCTCCAGCCCCTTTTCACATTTCAATGGCTTGAGACAGGGTCTCATGAAGCTGCCCAAGTCTACCCTGAAGTCTCTGCAGCCCCGACAGGCTGTGAACTGGTGAGCCTCAGCCCCCTGAAGTCTTTGCAGCCCCGACAGGCAGTGAACTGGTGAGCCTCAGCCCCCAGAAGTCTCTGTAGCCCCGACAGGCCGTGAACTGGTGAGCCTCAGCCCCCAGAGTAGCTTCACTGCCAGTTGTTTTAAGCAAATCGATTACTACTTAGTTGTCTGTTTGGTTTGACAGAGGGTCTGTGTAGCTCTGGCCGTCTTGGAACTTGCTACATAGATCACACTGACCCCAAACTCACAGAGATCCTCCTGTCTCTGCCACCATGCCCGGTTCCTTGTAGTTGTCTTTATATAGTATAGGCTGGCCTGGAACTCATGACCCTTTGCTTCTGTTTCCCAGGTACTAGGGCTTGTACCATCACATCTGACCTAAATTTTAACTTCTTAGTAATAGATTTCTGTATATTTTGTGACAGTAAATGACAAAACTAATTACTAGCTAGATGCATTTCTTTCTGTGTGTTCATGAAATACCTTTTTCTTAATTTCTTTCAAACAAAAAGTGTGCACATAAGCGGACTGGTACAGTTCACATCTCCTGCAATCCATGAGTCAGCTTGTTAGTTCTATAAACATCCTGAGGATTACTGGTCTATTCCCTCATTCCATAAATATTTATGCAATGCTTCCTTCATGCCAGACATTCTGTTTATGGAGCTTTAATGGGAAGGGGTGGCATACGACGCTCTCTTATTGCGGAGATGGCATGATAAAGTATTACTAACTCAAGTGAGAGGGGAACACCTATGACCAGTCAGACGATTAAGTAAAGAGACAAGATGAAGTCTCATATGGACAGACGTTTTGCAGGGAAGGACTGGGTCAGCAAGGAAGTACTTGTAAGAGCCACAAATCAGAGCCGAGTCTGGTGGTACTGGTCCCAGCACTCAGAGGCTGGGCGATGGGGCAGAGTTTGAGGCCAGCCTAGACTATCTAAGGAGACCCTGTCTCAATAAAAGAAAAGGAAAGGGTGGGGTAGAGTTGGAAACGAGAACGTAGCTCAGTTGGTAGTGCAGGAAGCCCTTCTTCAATCCAAGGGCTACAGAGAGCAGACACTCGAAATCCCAGCACCTGGGAGGCAGAGACAGGAGGATCAGGAGTTCAAGGACACTTGTGGCTGTACAGCAATTGAGGCCAGGCTGTGCTGCCTGAGAATGTGCCTGAAAGAAAATCCAATACCTTAAATCTTTTACTTTAAAACCTGTACTTATTGTATGTGTCTGTGTGTGCACACACATGTGTGCATGACATACATGGGTATGGGTGCTGTGAGTGTTTAGTGGCATTCACTCTCTCCACTGTTACACAGGTTCTGGGGGCGGAATTCAGACGGGAGGCTGAGTCCAAGAGGTTCTAATTGTCGGGAACACTCATCATTTCTGGATAGAGGGAATTTATCTTTTGAGTACTAAAACCTTTCGGCATGTGTGATGCTCCTGAACTAAAGAACATAATGCATTACCCTGCTTCCTAGAGTTGAAGACGTGTTTTGTTTTGTTTTGTTTTTTGAGACAGGGTTTCTCTGTTTAACAGCCCTTGCTGTCCTGGAACTTGCTTTGCACACCAGGCAGGCCTTGAACTCACAGAGATTCACCTGCCTCTGCTGGGATTAAAGGTGTGTGCCACCATTGCCTGGCCTGAGTTGAAGAGAATTTAATATTTTTTTCTTTTTTAAAAATAGGGTCTCATGTATTCTAGGGTACCTGAATTTCCTCTGTAGCTGAGGCTGGTCTTTAATTCCTTATTCTTCTGCCTACACCTCCTGACCGCCAGGATTACAGGCTTGTACCTCCATGCCTGGATCACACTTGGGGCTTTATACATGTATGCTCCCCCAACCCTAATTTAGCCTTTCTTTCCTTTTTTAAAATTTTTATTTATTTATTTTTTTGGTTTTTTGAGACAGGGTTTCCTGTGAAACAGTCCTGGCTATCTTGAAACTTGCTTTGTAGACCAGGCTGGCCTGGAACTCACAGAGATCCACCTGCCTCTGCTTCCCGAATGCTGGGATTAAAGATGTGCCACCACTGCCCAGCAAATTTAGCATTTCTCAATGATACAGGTCACTGCTATTCCAGAGCAGGGTCTTGATGACTCTGCCCTCTGGGGTGGGAAGCTGCCTCAACTACAGAGGACTCACACTGTCCCGGACTCTGAGCTTTTGTAGAGGCCTCTTACAGTTTCTCCGTCCTTTTCCTTGCTATTCTGGGATCAATAGTCACTTCTTGAGCTTTCAACGGGCCTGCCAAGAATAGTTCCTCTCCCTATTTCTAACTTCCCACAGGCTTTAGAAAGCATAATTTTATGAGATCAAGAAAAGATACACGACAAGAACCATGGTCTTAGGTGTGCTCTTGTAGACTTGGCAGACAGGCTTAGTAGCTTTGGGAAGTGTGGAAGAGGGCAGGCTGTTCAGTCCCACACAGGTTAAGTACTGTTGCAGACTCGCAAACTCTTAAGAAGTTGAGGAACTGGCAAGAAAATAAAAAGAACCGAGCAAGTGGGGTCACCAGGAACATTCAGGCTCCAAGAGAGAGGGCGGAGCAGTGAGGAAGCTGCCAAGGGAAGGAGGGGTGGACTGTACTGGGTGCGTTGCTGTGACAACCCAGGCCCGTGGTGGGTATGCAAACACCAAACCTTGGCCTTGGCTGCCTCCCAACTCAGCAGGCTTTGGAGCCTGGCGACTGGGTCATCCCTTCAGGGAAGAGCTGTTTTTAGGAAGAGTGGTGTCCTACAAGCTGTTTCTGAATCCTAATTCTTTGCAGGAACCAGTGCCAATGCAGCAGCAACCATCACAATCAGCTGAAAACTGTCAAAGCACTGCAGCAACCTGTTTGCCCAGCAGAGCCTTAACTGGGAGGGATGTGGACTTGAAAAGGAGCTGCCAGCAATTCCTAGAGCAGCCAGGCTTCAGCACCACCTTGCTAACATCCTAAAGATGGCCGAGAATGAACTCAGTTTGACTGTCACTGTCTTTCATTTAATCTCACCCAATGGGTTTTGATGACACTGACCCAGAAGGGTTCTGAGCACCCCAGGCAGGACTAAGTCTCTCTCCTTTCTGACTGCTAAGGTCAGCCTTCAAAGGTGAAGCCTGAGGGCCTAATGTACACCCTGAGGTCAAAGAATCTGTTAGGACAAGAAACTCATTCTAAACAGAGCAGCATCCAGGACCTGCTGTGGACTGTATGGCAGGCTGCTGGGAAAGGCTTAGTGTGGCTCTTTCCAGGAGAAAAAGCGTGGGGACTAAGGGGCAGCAGGTCAACAGCACAGTCAGGCTGGGCTCCCTCGTCAAGGTTGTCTGTGTGCTTCTGACTGAGTTGTGTTTGGGACTAGGGGTGTCACACTCAATGTTAGTATCTCCTGTGCAACACGTGTACAGTTACTTATTAATCTAAAGTTGTGAGACTTCATTTGAAGAAAACAGAACTGAACGGTTTTCAATAAAATCTGATACATTTTGTCTTTCATACCTGCAGTAGCCATTTATTAACTCTGCAGGAATGAAATGGCCCCATTTGGTCAGTCAGTAGATCACATGACCCAGGTCAAAGAAAATAAGCTGTTTGTCAAGTGAGAGGAAGAAGACGGAGCTCCAAGTGCTACGTGTTGCTGGGCCAGCTGTTGATATCCGTTCTACAGCACAACCCCCTCCCACACACCCCTGGAGAGGGGAGATGGAACCTAGGGCCTCACACATGCCAGTTAAGAGCTGAATCATGCCCTCCCCAAGACTTTTTTCCTGGTTCCTAAAACATCCAAACTTATCTATTTTTGCTATAGTGCCTCTGTGTTCACACAACTTAATATGATCTTCATGCCAAACCAAGCCAGTCCTAACTTCTCCTATTTTAGTCCCATATGCCCTGGCTCCTCCCTGGATATTTTTAGTGTGATATTTCATACTATCTCAAATATCATATAACTAGAGCTGATTTTCTACCTAAACAGCCTTCTCTTACATACACCCACATTCAAATGCTTGGACTGGTCTCTGACTCTTGGCTTTCTTTGGCTTCCTATATCTGGTTATCAAATCAAATCCTATTGATTGCTTTCTAAAGTATCTCTCCATTATTATAACCACTTTTTTTTAAAAAGGGTGATTTAGGGCTGGAGAGATGGCTCAGTGGTTAAGAGCATTGCCTGCCCTTCCAAAGGTCCTGAGTTCAATTCCCAGCAACCACATGGTGGCTCACAACCATCTGTAAAGAGGTCTGGTGCCCTCTTCTGGCCTGCAGACATACACACAGACAGAACATTGTATATATAATAAATAAATATTTGAAAAAAGGTGATTTTTTATTTTGTATAGTGAATGTTTTGCCTGTATGTACATATGTGTACCATGTATCTGCTTGGTGCTTGAGGAGGCCAGAAGAGGAATGTCAGATCCCTGGAACTGGAGTTGCAAACAGTTGTACGCTTCCACGTGGGTGCTGGGAACTGATTTTTTGTTTGTTGGTTTGTTTTTGTTTTTTCAGACAGGGTTTCTCTGTGTTGCCTGGCTGTCCTAGAACTCACTCTGTAGACCAGGTTAGCCTTGAACTCAGAGGTTTGCCTACCTCTGCCACCTAGAAATTCCTCATAAGTAAAGCAAGTGCCTTACCCACTTATCACACTGGCCCCAAAATCTCTGATTTAAAGCCATTTTCTTTTCTTTATGATTTATTTATTTAATGTGCACTGGTGTTTTGCCTACATGTATCCCCTGGAACTGGAGTTATAGGCAGCTGTGAGCTGCATGTGGGTGCTGGGAATTGAACCCTGGTCTTCTGGAAGAGCAGCCGGTGCTCTTAACTGCCTAGCCATCTCTCCAGCCTAGCCATCTCTCCAGCCTCTTAAGGGCTGTTTCCTAAACTACATTTCTAACTAATATCCTATGCCCCACCCCCTGCCATGTTTTGTTTTTTTTTTTTTTGCTTTAGTTAAAGCAGATCTGTCTGGTTTTACTCAAAGATGTTCTTGGTCTTTGTGGCTGTACACTGGCCTGCCATTTCCTGTGTGTGGAACAGCTTTTCTAAGAACCTCTACAAAGCAAAATCCTGGCCATTCTTCAAAACTCAGTTAAGTGTCTCCTTCAGACTGTAGGGAACTCATGTCTTAATGTATCATGGACTCATGACTTAATTGTCTGGCACACACAGCCAAGACTTTCCTCTGGCACATCACTACACAGTACCGCACACCATGCCTTACATCTTGTAGTTTATCCCTTTGGAGATCTGACAACATGTTCTCCTCTGTACTTTATATAGATAAAACTTTTTGAAGATTTCTTTCATGTATGTGAGTGTTTTGCCTGAATGTAAGTATGTGCATCATATGTGTCCCTCGTGCCCACAGAGTTCAGAAGAGGGTACAGGAGCCCCTGAAACTGGAGTTAGGGATGGCAGAGCAATAAGCACACTGATGTGCCGTCCCTTTTCCTTGGTACCGGAGTTTGACCCTGGGGCCTCACAGATGCTAGGCAAGCATTCTAACACAGCTCTTATCATTACTGTGTTGAGTGTGCAAGCGGGCACTCATGTGCCACAGTGCGCATGCAGAGGTAAAGGGTCAATTTGGTGCTATCAGTTCTTTCACTTTTACAAAGGTTTTGAGGATTGATCTCAGGTTGTGTGCCAAGTGCTTTTACCCCTTAGCCATCTAAGCGCCCAGCAGACCTGTTTTATTTTTGAAATATAGTCCACTGTGCTGCTCAGGGTGGCCTTGGCTTAGGATCCTGTTGCTTCAGTCTCTGGAGTTTCTAGGGTTGCAGCTGTGTGTCATGCCTCATGTAAGAGCATGCTGCTTACTAGGTTGAGTTTCTGGGGCTGCAGCTGTGTGTCATGCCTCATGTAAGAGCATGCTGCTTACTAAGTTAAGGCACTGCATTGATAGAGGGGCTGACATTAGAGTGACAGATCAACCTGAATCCTTGTCCTGCTGCTTCTCTGTCACTTCAAGCTGTGTGGAGTCAGCCTTTTTGAGGTGCTTTGTCATTAGTGAAATGAGCATCTGCTGCACCTTGGCCAGAACAGTGACATGTCCGGTGATCTCAACTAGCTATACAGTCTAATCCCATCCGTATGCTGTTTACCCCATCAAATGTCTTCTCTAACTTAGAGCCCTCTCTCTTGATTTCATATTTGGTACCTGCTTGTTTGTCATCTGCCCAGGGAATAGCTTGGGCCCACCAGGTGCAAGCTGAGCTGCTGCATGGCAGAGCCTGTCCCTCTGGGGGCCCTGGCTGGTCTCAAACTCAGCGATCACCTGCCTCTCCTCCCATTTGCTGGGATTAAAAGGCGTGCACCACCATGCTTGGCTCCTCCGCATTTCAGACGGCAGCTCACTCTTCTGTTTACTCAGAACAAATACCTGCCATCATCTTTAGCGTCCTTCCCTTCTATTCACCACCAGCACCTTCTGTAGGCCCTACTTTAAAGTCAATCAAGACTGCCCACTTCTTCTCACCTCTTCTGCTTCCCCCGGCCAAGTCACCATTATAATTACAGTCGCCTCCTGACCCGTCTCCCTGTACTCTTGACTCCGTATGCTACTGCAGCGCCCAGAAGACTCAGTTCTGAGTCAGCTAGTAAAATCTTCTGCTTGAAACCCTCTGAAGGCCAATCTCGGAGCAAAGGCTCTTGTCCAACCAGAACATGCAGCATCCAGTCACCTTCTCTGCCCCTTTTCTCTGACTCATCTCTTACCCGGGTTGTCACCCGTCTGCCCTCTTCCTGGAATGTCCCAATGGGGCCAGCCTTAGAGTCGTCACATCAAGAGTTCCCTGCATGGGATGATCTTTCCATAAGGTTCTTCAGCATTTCAGATTTTGGTAAAAAGTCACCTCAACAGTGTCCTATCTAACACTCTATGCACTCTCCATCCGTGTAGCCATTCCAGCAACACACACTAGTCTTCCAGTGCTCTGTCGAATTTGCCCCTTGGCACTCACTGCTGTTAACATACTGTGTATTTTAGTTATTTACAAGTCTTTGAAGGCAGAGATTGCTGCCTCGTTTGCTTCTTACTGCACAGCACAGCAGTCTCAGTTTCTACTGCAGATATCACTGAGCAGTCATCACACGGCTAGCACTGCATTAAAGAAGAACACGGCAGATTGTCAGAAACACCTTTTCTTTTTCTTTCTTTCTCTTCCTTCCTTCCTTTCTTTTTCCCAAAGAGACATGGTTTATCTCTGTAGCCCTGACTGTCCTGGAACTTGCTCTGTAGATGAGGCTGGCCTCAAACTAACAGAGATCCGCCTGCCTCTGCCTCCTGAGTGCTGGAATTAAAGGCGTGCGCCACCACCGCCCTGCACTTTTCACTCTTAAGGTGCTTGCAGCTTGCTCTTTGGAGATGAAAGAAATGTCAGATGTGTTCTGTGGCAAGTGCTAATGGCATGGAAGGCAGTTCCATAGGGTTTAGAGAAGACATCAATCATGGCCAGAGTAGGGGTGAATAAGGCACGCTCAGGGAGGAAGAGCCAAAAACAAGGAAATCGGGGGGAGCATTGCACATGCACACAGATGCGCCAACATAAAAATAAATCTCAGAAAGACCTTGTTAGAGTTCAAGAGCAGCGTGGCACAGGCTGGACCAGGACCTCAGGAGGGAGCCAGCCGCCCTTTCACGTTTGCATTCCTCCTGCTTTGTGCAAAGAACTCTGGAGTCACTCCTAAAAGGTCACAACTACAGCACAGGGAGTGGCTGGCTGGCCACCGCACCAAGACGTGGTTTAACCCCGCCCAGGGCAACACCAACAAGGAGGTGGCGGGGTTCCATGCTGAGGTCATGAGTGGAGCTGGGCTTCCTGGGGCCTGGACACTAGTGTGAAGCTGTCGCCAGTGCTTCTCTGGGTGCTCATGCTCAGCCAGTTTCTTCACCTGCAGCTCCTGCAGCTCCCTGCCTGCCTGCCTTTGCGCCCCAGCCTCCTTTGGCAGAGGGGTCTCTGCAGCCAGTTTAAACCAGACAATCCGCATTAAAAATAAAAAAAAAATCCAGTTTAGAGTCTTTGTGCGGTGTGTGTGTGCTCGTGTAGTTCAAAGTGTTTGTGTGGTGGTGTGCACACCTGTGTGCTCGTGTGGCGCTCTGAGAAAAGTGCTCTGCGTTTGCCTGTACTTGGTTTCCAGGTTTGAGCCCCATGTGCTGAGCCATCTTGCCAGTCTTTTATCATTTTTTTCTTCATTCTTACTGGGTGGATTCCCTGCTCTTTTGAGTCTAAAGTAAAGCCAATTAAAACAGCAAACTAAACTGCTGGTATTTTGTCTGACAGATTGCACGGCAAACCAGTCACCTTGATCAAATGTCAAAAAAAGTTTGTTTATTTGAGACAGACTTATGTTGTTTAGCTCAGGCTGGCCTGGAACTCCCTAGAGCTCCAATTTGTAATCCTCCTGCCCCAGTCTCTCAAATGCCAGGATTACAGGTATGCCCGGTCTTGTGTTTTTCAGTTCTAATGACACTGCAATATTCCTTTCTCATGATATTCTCCTTTCTGCATCCAAGTTTAAGATGGCTAGATGAAACAGAGGGCTCCCATGAGCTTGTCATTTAGAGAGATATATTATGTGCACACACGCGCACACATGCACAGTGCTGTTCCTGTTTGCTTTACTTCTGTGGTATCCTGGGATACCTTTTCAGCCCAGGCAATCCACAACACCCTTTATTTTTGTGGTGATTGGGATTGAACTCATGGCCTTGTGTGTGCTCCCCAAATATTCTAATAGCCCCAGCCTCCTCATTTTGTTTTTTTAAACAGGATATCACTATGTAGCCCTGGCTGTCCTGGAACTTACTTTGTAGATCAGACCAGGCTGGCCTCGAACTCAAAGAGATCGGTGTGCCTCTGCCTCCTGAGAGTTGATATTCAAGTCTTGCACCACCTAACGTCCAGTCCTTTTCCTTTTCCAGGGGTGATCAGGAGAGACATGGGAAGGACAGATCGGTTTTAGAGAAAGGCACAGATGGATGCTAGAAGTATGGAATTGATTGCCCAGGAGTCTCGGGCTGGTCTAAGTACCACTGAGGCAAAGGTACCTAGACTAGAATCTACTTATCTCAAGGTCCCATGTCACATGACTTGGTAGTTAGGAAGAAGGTGACACCACTCAAAGTGACTTAGAGATTGGATGGCTACCTTGGAATTATTGGTGATAGATAACAAGGAAGAAAGGTAAACACCAAGATAAAACCATAAAAAAGGCAGACCAAAGGCTGAATGCTTGCAAATGCCTACATTTAAGGACTGGAAACCAAAGAGTCTGGGAAAAAAACAAAGGTCCCAGAAGAACAAGGAGGGCAAACCAGGCTCCCACATACATGAGAAGGAAGGCCATTTCAGACGTTCATCTGAGGAGTGGTGGTGCACACCTTTAATCCCAGCACTTGGGAGGCAGAGGTGGATGATCTCTGAGTTCGAGGCCAGCCTGGTCTACAGAGCAAGTTTCAGGACAGGACAAGGAGAAACCCTGTCTCAAAAAAATCACACGCATACACACACATACACACAGAGTTTATTCTCATCAAATGTTCCAGGGGCCATCCAGATGGCTCAGTGGGTAACCTAATGGCCTGAGTGGAGTCCCTGGGACCCACATGTAGGAGAGAACCACAAGTTGTCCTCTGAGCTCCACACGTGTGCCGTGCCACTTGAGCTCACACACACCCATGCATACAACACATAAACAGATAGACATGTAATGGAATGGTAGAGGCTGGAGCATGTGCATGTTTGTGTAGTGGCCCATGGAGGCTGGAGCTGGAATTTTTTTACGTTTCTTTTTTTTTAAATTTTATTGATATTTATTGAGCTCTACATTTTTCTCTGCTCCCCTCTCCCCTTCAATCCTCCCCCAAGGTCCCCATGCTCCCAATTTACTCAGGAGATCTTGTCTTTTTCTACTTTCTACTTCCCATGTAGATTAGATCTATGTAAGTCTCTCTTAGTGTCTGCATTGTTGTCTAAGTTCTCTGGGATTGTGGTTTGTAGGCTGGCTTTCTTTGCCTTATGTTTAAAAACCACCTATGAGTGAGTACATGTGATAATTGTCTTTGTGTCTGGGTTACCTCACTCAAAATAATGTTTTCTAGCTCCATCCATTTTCCTACAAAATTCAAACTGTCGTTATTTTTTCTGCTGTGTAGTAAATGTACCACATTTTTTTTTTTTTTATCCATTCTTCGATCAAGGGGCATTTAGGTTGTTTCCAGGTTCTGGTTATGACAAACAAAGCTGCTATGAACATAGTTGAGCACATGTCCTTGTGGCACGATTGAGCATCCTTTGGATATATACCCCAAAGTGGTATTACTGGGTCTTGAGGAAGGTTGTTTCCTAATTTCCTGAGAAATCGCCACACTGACATCCATAGGGGTTGTACCAGCTCGCACTCCCCACCACGAAGCTGGGAACTTATGAAGTTCTATTGATGTTTGTTTTGAGGCAGGGTCTCATGCAGCTCTGGCTGCTTTCAAACTCACTATGTCGCTGCGTTGGGCTTTTAGCTCCTGATCCTCCAGCCTATAACTCCTTGTTGGAACATGCCTTTAATCCCAGCACTCCATGGATCTCTCTGAGTTTGAAGCCAGCTTAATCTACATAGTGAGTTCAAGTACAGGCAGAGCTATGTGTAGAGAGACCCTGTCTCAAAAAGAAAAGTGCAGCACCAAGCCTGGCTCTTTGGTTTACTTTTGGTTACGGTAGACCGGGGACTTTTAGGAGAGGCTGAAGCTCAGCTCTGGATACGCTCAGAACAGTTTCGTTTTGATCAACAGATTAAGCCTGCCTGGTAGTGTGGGTAGGGTGCCACTGTATCTTTGTACTCTAGCAACCTTGCATATCTTCAGCTGAGTCACTGATTCCTAGAACTGAAAAAACCTTAGAAATCATATGCTCAAACCCTTCATTAGACAGTTAAGAAACGGAACCCTAACGGGGATAAATGGTGTCCTGAAGTTACTAGAGCAGGGCTCAAACTAGAATTTGCACCTGACTTCATCTAAACTCTAGCCACGTGCCTTGGAACTTGGCAGTGACCTTGGAGTGGTGTCTAATAACTAACAGTTCCCTTTTAACACTACAGCTATATCCTCTGGTCTTCCGATAACAATCTGTATTCTAGCACCTGGTCAAAGGCACACACACACCCATTTTTATGCTTGCTTAACTCCCTGTTATCAAACATTAAAAAAGAAAATCTTATTTTAAGGTGTCTGCAGTCCCAGCTAGTTGGGAAGCTAAATAGTTTGAGCCCAGGAATTCCAGGACAGCATGGGCAACATATATAGAGACGCACAATCTCAAAACAAAGTTGCTTCATTTTAATGCAACATGTAAGTGCTTTCCTAGCCTGTTAGTCCGATTACTGGCTACTCAATTCCCTTCTCTAATAATACCCAGGGGCTATCTCCAGCATTTTGATAATAGTGACAAGGGACTAGGAAATTAGGACAAGTGGTCAAGCGTCCTGGGGAAGAAAAAGAGTAGGAGATATTATTGCTATGTTGCAGGATTGGAGATTGAAACCCGAGTCTCATGCATGCTAGGCCAACAGTTAGCTCTTCCACTGAGCTACAGCTCTGGGCTGGAGGATTTGGTGATGATTTTGATCTCTGTATATAGCCCATGCTGAATTGGAACTTACAAGGTAGTCAAGGCTATTTCTAAACTTCTAACTTCTGACCCCCGCCCCCGTCTCTCTAGTGCTGGGACTGAGGTTCCTGGTGTGCCCCACCACATCTGGGGCTGAAGGGTAATAATATTCTGAAGATGAACTAATGGATGGTGAAAAAGGAAAAGCATTTTTGTGAATGTTAAAAAATTTATTTTTAAGCCTGGCATAGTAGTGCATGCCTTTAATCCCATCACTTGGGAAGCGGAGGCAGGCGGATCTCTGTGAGTTCAATGCTAGCCTGGTCTACAAAGCGAGTTCCAGGACAGCTATGGCCGTTACTCAGAGAAACCCTGTCTCAAAAAACAAAACAAAACTATTTTTTTTTAAAGTCAAGGATAGATAGTGTACATCTGTAAATCCCAGCAATTGGGAAGCTGAGGCAGAGGATCAGGAGTTTCAGGCCAGCCTTGGCAACACAGGAGTAGGTCAGCCTGGTTTCAAACAATAACAATTACAAGAACTACTTTTTTTTGTTCCTAAACCCATCAAAACAATCTAACCCCAACTTCCCCAAAACCCCACCAAGAGTGTTTCTTTACTTTTTCCATTCAAGCCAAGCAGTCTTAGGAAGCCAGGCTTTCCACACCAATGACAATGGCTGATCTATGAAATGGTGGCTTAACCAGCGTCAACAAAAGCCGAATGGGCAAACTATGCTGACACAGGAGCCAGACTCTCTCCCATGAGCTTGTGGCTGCCCTCAGGAGGGCTTCCAGGCTGAGCAGACAAAAGCGAGGTCAAGCACAGCATCTCCGTGCCTGATGTCTAGTCTGCAGTATTTTCCTACAACAGTGACAGACAAGGGTTGACACAGTCATTTCCCATCTTAGAAGAAGAGTGACAACAGACACTCAGATGACTTGGAGGCACTCAGAGAGCCTAACTGCCCTCCTGTCGCTACTAACTGGGACATTTAATCACATTTTAATTCTTTGCAAATTACCGAGCCCAAAGGTCCATATGTCGAAAGCTTGTTCCCAGTGTAATGGTACTGAGGGAGTGAAATTTTTTTAAAGATTTATTTATTTATTTTATGTGTATGATTGCTCTATCTGCATGTACACCTGCACACAGAAGAGGTCACCCGATCTCACTACAGATGTTGTTGCTGGGAATTGAATTCAGGACATCTGGAAGAGCAGCCAGTGCTCTTAACCTCTGAGCCATCTCTCCAGCCAATTCTTTGCAAATTACCACACCAGATTATTTTGGGCTCCAGAATCAGTGTGGTCCAGTCAGGATTCAGACCCACAGTCTGAGAAAGCCACTCACATTCTTTGTTTTGATTTTTAAATTTTTAAAAATGTTTATGTATTTATTATGTATATATTATGTATACCTGATGACTTAGGTTTAGTCCTCAGAACCCCCATAAAGGTGGCAGAACAGACTCTACAAAGTTGTCCTCTGACCTCCTAGTGAGTGACACATACCCCTACACTAATAATAACGAAAAACACCTGCAAAAGCACCATATACATACAGAAGCCCCTGCCTCACCTTTTGCTCTCCACGGTTTCAGTCACGACACAAAATTTTACTGAATGGAAAATTTCAAGAATAAACAAGTCCCAAACTTATATGCCATTCTGAGGAGTAGGAATAAATCTTACACTGGCATGAACCCTCCAGCCTTTTATCTAGGATGGCCATGTTGTATATGCCACCCACCTATTAGTCACTTAACATCTGGCTATCACACAGGCAGTTCACATTAGCGTCTGTATAGCATATGAGAGTGACCTTCATTTTACTTAATCATGACCCCAAAGTGTGAGAGCTGTGACGGTGGCAACTCGGACACGCCACAAGAAGCCTTCAACTGCTCCTTTTAGGTAAAAAGGTTGTAGTTTGTTTTGTTATTTACTTATTTATTGAGGCTGGGTCTCATGCTGTAGCTCTGGCTGGTCTGGAATTCACGATGTAGCCAAGGCTGCCTCGAACTCATGGCAGTTCTCCTGTCTCAGCTTTCCAAGGGCTAGGATTACAGGTGTGAGCCACTATGGGTGGCTGAAGAGTCACAAAAAGATGTGTGTGTGTGCGTGTATGCATTCTATCCTTTCTATATATCTACATGAATGACACACTTTTTATTATAGTATGTGGCAGTTTGAATGTAATTGGCCATACCCATCATCTCATAGGGAGTGGCACTACGAGGTACGGCTTTGTTGGAGTGGGTATGACCTTGTTGGAGAAAGTGTGTTACTGTGGGGACAGGTTTTGAGGTGTCCTGTGTTCAGGATACCACCCAGTGTCTCAGTCAACTTCCTGTTGTTTGCAAGATATAGGACTCTCAGTTACCTCTCCAGTACCATGTCTGCCTGCATGCCGCTATACTCCCCACCATGATGATAATGAACTGAACCTCTGAACTATAAGTGAACCACCCCAATTAAATGTTTTCCTTTATAGGAGTTGCCACGGTCATGGTGTCTCTTCGCAGCAATAAAAACCCTAAGGCATAGTACAATCTGATAACTGCTCCTTTATTATTAATTATTACTGATTCTAAATGTACCTAATTTAGCAATTAAGCTTCATCACCAGTGTGTATGTCTAGAACAGGAGACACAAGGCTTGATGGGATTCACTCAGTCTTAGACTGCAGCCCTATAGATTAATGGGAGAATATTATACTTTAAATAACTTGAAGATATCTACTCATAAATGTTCAACTATTTCATATAAGCATATTTATACCCAACTTCTTAAAAACTGGGTAGTCTCTGAAATGTTTTAACGCTCCTGGTGGCTCCCATGCTCAGTTTGCCTTGGATTTTATGTTTTTTACAATTTGATTTGTGCTGGGCGGTGGTGGCACACGCCTTTAAGCCCAGCACTCGGGAGGCAGAGGCAGGCAGATCTCTATGAGTTCAAGGCCAGCCTGGTTTACAAGAGCTAGTTCCAGGATAGGCTCCAAAGCTACAGAGAAACCCTGTCTTGGAAAAAACAAAACAAAACAACAAGAAACAAAAATAAAAATAAAATTTGATTTGTTTCACACCTGACTTTTGTTATTTGTCTGTTTTTTTGAGACAGGGTTTCTCTGTGTAGCCCTGGCTGTCCTGCAACTTGCTATGTAGACCAGGCTGGCTTCAAACTCACAGAGATCCACCTGCCTTGGCCTTTTCTTCTAAAGCCATTTCTTTGTTAAATGTCAATTGTTATTTGTGTGTGTGTGTGTGTGTGTGTGTGTGTGTCTGTCTGTCTGTCTGTCTGTCTGTGTAGGAGGAAGTCAGAGGGATGTCAGATCCCTTGGAGCTGTAGTTTCAGACAGTTTTGAGTAGCTTGATGTGGGCACTGGGAATCGAACTTGGGTCCTCTGTAAAAATAGCATGTGCTCTTAACCACTGAGCCATTTCTCCAGCCTCTATCTCTTTGAGTCCTGAGATTAAAGGTGCCACCATGTCATGTGCCATTTTTTCTTAAAAATCAAAACAAACAAAGAAAAAAAATACCCCAAGACTATTATCTATAATCTTTGAGTAACAAAAATTCTGTATTAAAAAAAAATGACCACCACACAATAAATCTGTAGTGTCAGGTGGGGAAGGATCCTGGCTGCCTGTGCCAGTGTCAGGCCCTAGAAGAGGCCAGGCTGAGAAGACTCTGCCAGGACTGTGACTCCCAGGGAAGCCAGCTGGGATGTGGGTGGCACCTCCCAAGAAAATCTGAAGGGAGAGGCAGCAGGATGGGCTGGCTGGACTTTGGGATAAACAGTTACTTTTAGCTCAGGGCGCTCAGAATGGGAAAGTTTCATAGTATAGGGAACCTGCTTCTTCCTTGGTCATTAACATGTTTATGTGTAGAACAAGTCTTGTGCAAATCCAGACATCTTAAGCAGGAATGCAGCCAGAATGACAGGGAGCAGGGACAAGGCATCGGGATGGAGGAACCTGCATTTCCTAGACTAATTTCAGCAGCAAGGAACTGAGAAAGGCTAGGAGTGGAAAGACTGGTGGCATTCCTGAAGCCTAGGAGTTTCTTGCCCAGAAAAAGGGGGCGGGGCTGCCGGTGCACAGAGAGGAGTGAGTCTACTTCTGCTTGCTCATCCATCGCTCTCACATCTTCTTGTTCCGCCTTTTCTTTCTCTTGGAATTGCTTTATCCCATTTTTTAAAGATTTACTCTTATTAGTTTTAATTGTGTGTATTCACACGAGTGTAGGTGCCCAAGACCTGGAGCAGGAGTTACAGGCAGTTCATGAGCTACCCAATGTGAGTGCTGGGAACCGAACTTGGGTCCTCTTAGCCGCTGACCCATCTCTGGCCTTTGTGCCCATTTTTTTTTTTTTTTGAAACAAGGTTTCTCTGTGTAGCCTTGGCTGTCCTGGAACTCTCTCTGTAGACCAGGCTGGCCTCGAACTCACAGAGATCTGCCTGCCTCTGCCTCCCAAGTGCTGGGATTAAAGGTGTGCATCACTTTTGTGCCCAATTTTTGCCAATTTAGGTTGTACGGGTTATTGTTCTCTCTCAGAGAAGTCTAACCAAGGCCTTGCTCCCTTTATTTAAGGCTCTGGTTTCCAGGGGAGAGAAAGTTCATTCCGGTCTCGTTTGCTCTGCTCGTGCTAGGACTGCTTAAGGCCTGCGTGGTCTCACTGCCCTGGGATTTATGAATCACCTGGTTTCTTCCCAACCATCCCAATACTGCCTCCTTGCCATTACTGGGGCCAACCCTGACTTCTGTAACATAGACAAGGTAGGTGAGATGTCTTTGTCTAACAGGTGTCTTAGCAATAAAATAGTAAGCTCTGCGTTACTTAGTTATGATGCTACCAGGAGGAAAAGTAGCCTGAACTGTCCAATTGTTGGATTCTTGCTCTCCTCTTACTTCTTAAATAGAAAATAAAATGAGCTTGTGGTGATGGTGCACGCCTTTAATCCCAGCATTTGGGAGGCAGAGGCAGGCGGATCTCTGAGTTCGAGGCCAGCCTGGTCTACAGAGTGAGTTCCAGGACAGCTAGGGCTACCCAGAGAAACTCTGTCTTGAAAAACCAAAAACCAAACCAAACAAAAACAAAACCTTGCAATTGCCCTAATTAGAAATCACCTAGGACACACCAGCAGCATCCTCCCAATTTAACACTTTCATCAAACACTTTTCTTTAATTAAACAGAGTGGAAGACCTTACTAAAGATTTTAAATATAGGTTTAAGCACAAGGGTTAGGAAAATAGCATTCGAAGAAGACACAGACATGCACAGGCGTGGGTTTGGGCTTCTGGGGGAAAATCTCTACCACCCATCAGCTTTTAAACAAGGTTCCAAAAGAAACGTGGCACAAAACGCTCTCCCTTCATCACCATGGCATTTATGGAGTACATAGAGGTTAGATGATTTATCTAATTATTTTTTATCTCATTAAGCACAAATACTGTTTTATTCTTACTACATGAGCACATTCTATTATTATTGTTTTTCATTTTTTCATCTCATATAGTAAGTTAAAGACAACTGAATAGCTCTTTCATCCCTTTTACTATTACTGTTATTTCTCAAATTTTATGTATGAGAGTTTTGCCTGCAAGTATGTCTATCTATGTACCATGTCTAGAAGAGTGTCCTGGATCCCCTGGGGCTGAGTTACAGACGGGTGTGAGCCACCATGTTGGTGCTAGCTTGAACCCTTTGGAAGAGCAGCCAGTGCTCTTAACCACTGAGCCACCTCTCTAGTCTCTCATTGTTTCTTTTTAAAAAGTTTTTCTTTTATAATTGCGCTGGAGCAATGCACACGAGCACACACACAGACAAGCACACATATGATATACTTTGACTGTATCCTCACAGTCAGTATCCTATCAACTTCTTTATTCTTTCTTGTGGTTGAATGGTATTCCATTATGCGTTTGTTAATTCATCAGTTGGTAGACCAATGGACTGTTTCCACTTCTTAGCTACTCTAAGTTATTTTGGTTTATGTGAAGAGATGCTTTCCGCACTCTTGGGTCTTCCGCTAGACACACTGAACTGGTACCTGCAGTACAGGTAAGAATGACTTTGGGCACTTCTTTTGCAGTTAACTTTCTGAGAAACTGCCAAACTTTCCACAGACTATAGCATTTTACTCTCTTACTAGCAGTGTAAACTGGTCCAACTTCTCCAAGTTCTTGACATCATCATTCTGTTAGTCTGTCTGAGACAAGCTATATAGCTCCAGCTGGTCCACACGGTTGCTTGCTTTGCTTTAGACAGTCTCGTAGTATGGGCCAGGCTGGCTTCGTCTCCTGGTCCTTCTGCCTTGGGTTTCTGAGTCTGGGATTATAGGGATGCATGCAGCAGTTAGTACTGATCAGAACCTTTGCCCATATTTTAAAAACCTTTTTGAGGCAGTCTCACGTCCCCCAGGTTGACCTTGAACTTGGTATCTAGCTGAGGGTGGCCAAGAACCTGATCCTCCTGCCTCTACCTCCCAAATGCTGGGATTACATCAAGTGCTGGAATTTATAGGCACGTGACACCACACTTGCCTTTTATTTTATTTTATTATTATTATTTTTTTTTGGACAGGGCTTTACCATAAACCGAAAGGCTGGGCTAGAACCGAGGTCATTCTCCTGAGTACTGGGGTTTCAGATACGTGCCACCAGGTTGGCAGTTACCTTCTCTTGCTTTTTGGACACACACTCTCACTCAGATTTGGGTAACCCTGCTGCCTCAGCCTCTTGGATGCTGGGATTACAGGTGTGGGATGCTGCACCTGCAACCTTTGTCCAGTCTTCATCTGGGTTCCAAGAGTATGTGGATATATACTAGACATTCATGAAATACACGATTTACAAATATTTTCTCCTGTTTTGTGTGTTATTGTTTCAGTTTCATAACACTGCCCTTTGATGTAAGAGTTATTAATTTAGCCCATCAAACTAACTGTTGGCTGCCCCAGTCAGAAATGACTTGCTCCTTTCTATACCAGTGTCTCAATATTACTTGGTTTGGAAAGAAACTTAGAAAATGCGTAAGAAGTCTTTATTTTAGAAATTAGTAAAATAACATTACAATATAAACAAGAATGTGGGGGATGTAGTTCAGTGACAGAGGACAGCTCTTGCTTGGCACAGGCAAGGCTCTGCATTCAATCCTCTATATCAGAATGGTCCTAAACCCAAACAACAAAGACCTCAGACTCTGAAGCGTCTTATGAGAGGACAACTTGGGGACCCCTTATGATCTTAAGGTCTTCATGTTCTGAATGGAAAGGCAGGTACTAGCACTTCTGCTGTATGACAGCAGAAACAAATGAAGGACATATATGTGACTTTGGCTGTATAGATTTTAAAAATAAATGCTTATGGCTGGGAGTAAGGTGCTTGCCTTCCCAGCATGTAGGAGGCCAGAGACAGAAGGGTATAGTCAGAGTAGGGCCACCCTAAATCTCACAGGGAGTACAAGGTCAGCCTGGGCTACAGAACCAAGCTGTCTGAAAACAACAGTGGACTTGGGGGTGTGGCTCAGAGGTCCAGAGCTTGTTCAGAATGAGATCCCAGGTCCTATTCCTCAGGGACACAAAGCCAAAGTAAACACTATTAGCTACCTAGGAGTTCCCGCTTGCTTTTATTTCCTAATTTTTCAGATGGGCAATCGATGAAGAATTTAAAAATGGAGTCAGTTGGGTTTAGTGATGCATGACTATAATCCCACTTACTTGGAAGACTGATGCAGGAGGATCACTGCATGTCTGAGGCTAGACTGGGCAAGACAGTCAGTTCTAGGTCAGCCTGAGTAACGTAGCAAATATTGTCTTAAAAGAAAACCCAGGCTCATTGGTGGGCAGTGGTGGCATACAAATTTAATCCCAGCACTCAAGAAGCAGGAGTAGGCAGATCTCTGAGTTAGAGGCCAGCCTAGACTACAGAGTGAATTCCAGGACAGCCAGGGCTACACAGAGAAACCCTGTCTAAAAATACCAAAAATAAATCAATAAAAACAGAGTGAAACAGACTATCCTTTAACTAAAGACTGTGGATTAAAATCAAGAATGAGAGCCTGGTCTACAAGAGCTAGTTCCAGGACAGGCTCCAAAGCTACAGAGAAACCCTGTCTTGAATAAACCTAAAAAAAAAAAAAAAAGAAAAAGAGAAAAAAAGGCAGAAGCCAGGAGCAAATCCAGCCCTGGGAGCCAACCCAGTCCTGGGACACTGGCAGACCAGGATTGAGCCAACAACCTGACTCAGCATCTGCGACCTTCTCTGGAACCGGAGTGGGACAGAACCAGTTACCTAAGACACAGAGAGAACAAGCTCCACCAGGAACAGAAGCCAGGAGCAAACCCAGTTCCGGGACAAGAGCGGATCAGGATTGAACCAATGACCAGATCCAGAGTCAATGATCTCCACCAGAACAGGAACCAGGGAGTGACTGCTAAGCAAGTGAACCAGAGCCAGAGACTGCTGAGGGTCCTGACGTGAATCCAGAACCTTCAAGGGAGTAGACCTAAGCCAACATCCCGGAGGGTCTGGACGAGAGTCTAGGACCTCCCAGGAACTAGGCCGGAGCCAGGACCTTTGTCAGCCTGGGCGTGAGTGAACCTGGGTCCTCCGAGGGAATAGGTAGGAACCAGAGATCTCGGTGGGGCCAGGTGTGAGTCTGGGACCGCAGAGAGAGTAGACTTGAGCCAGGTCCTCTGTGGGTTCGGGCATTGGTCTGGGACATCAAAGGGAAGAGGCAGGAACCTGGAATCTCTGTGGGTCCCAGCGCGAGTCTGAGACCTCTGAGGAAGCAAGCAGGTCCTCTATGGGTTCGGGCGCACCCGAGCCTAGAACCTCCCAGGCAGTATACCGGAACCAGAAACCTTTCCAGGTCCAACTTCAACCCAGGGACTTCTGTAGGAGGGAATCCACAGGAGTGGAATTGAACAAGACTCCTAGGACAGAGAGAGCTGGAGGAAACAAGCTCCACTGGGAGCAGAAGCCAGGAGCAAACCCAGTTCCGGGACACAAGCGGATCAGTATTGAACCAGTGACCAGATCGAGTCAGCTATTGCCACCAGAACAGGTCTAACTCCAAGCCAGGGACATCTGCAAGAGGAGATCCAGACCAAGATTTACAGAAACAGATCAAAGCCAGCAGCCTAGGCCAAAGTAGGCTTGAGACAGCAAACTCCAAGGGAGCGGTCCAAAGCACAGGAGCACTGAGCTACCTCCAGGAACAGGAATAACCAACGGGGTAACTAGAACTGTGACACTGACTGTACCACAAGGAAAACCATCTTAGCTTTGGATTCACTGGCACCTAGAAGATTATTCAACAGAATCTCAGACAGCCCCAACCACACCTATTAGAAGAAAAGATGAGTACAAAAGGTAAGATCACATGCTACACCACAAAGAGCAACACAATACCAGTAAAACCTAAAGACCCTACAAAAGTAAGACCTGAACAACCAAATATAGATGAACCAGAAGAAAATGATCTAAAAAATAACCTCAAGAGAATGTTTGAAATTCTTAAAGATGAAATGAGAAGTTACCTTAAAGAAATGGAGGAAAAAACAAACAAAAAATTAGAAGATATCAGCAAATCACTTAAAGAAAACCAAGAAAAAGGAACTCAAACATATAACAGAAACTATTCAGGACTTGAAAACCGAGATAGAAAAAAATAAAGAAAACACAAGCAGAAGGAATTATAGAAACAGAAATCATGAGGAAAAGAACAGGAACCACAACTGCAAGTACGAACAACAGGATACAAGAAATGGAAGAGAGAATCTCAAGTGTGGAAGATAAAATAGAGGAAAGAGACTCAGCAGTTAAAGAAAACATTAAATATAACAAAAGCTTAACCCCAAATATCCATGAAATATGGGACAACATAAAAAGGCCAAATCTTGGAATAATAGGTATAGAAGAAGAAGTTCAACTCAAAGGCACAGAAAATTTATTTAACAAAATCATAGAAGAAAACTTTCCCTACCTAAAGAAAGATATGCCTATGAAGATACAAGAAGCTTACAGAACACCAAATAGACTGGATCCAAAAAAAGTCCCCTTGCCACATAATAATCAAAACATTAAACATACAGAGTAAACAAAGAATATTAAGAGCTGCAAAGGAAAAAGGCCAAATAACATGTAAAGGCAGAACTATCAGAATTACACCTGATTTCTCAGTGGAGACAATGAAAGCCAGAAGGTTATGGTCAATCATTATGCAGGCATTAAGAGACCATGGATGCCAGCCCAGACTCCTATACCCAGCAAAACTTTCAATCACCATAGAAGGACAAAACAAGATATTCCATGACAAATCTAGATTTCACCAATACCTATCCACAAACCCAGCCCTATACAAAATACTAGAAGGAAAACTCCAACCCAAGGAAGATGGCTACATCAACAAAAACACACACAATTGATTATCTCATTACAGCAAATCCCGAAGAAGAAAAAAACGCACAAATTAACATCACCAACGAAGAAAACTAAATTAACAGGACATAGCAACCACTGGTCATTAATATCCCTTAATGTAAATGGACTCGACTCACCCATAAAAAGGCACAGGCTAACAGATTGGTTACAGAAACAGAATCCATCCCTCTTCTGCATACAAGAAATGGATCTCAACCTCAAAGACATCGTAAAAGGTTGGGAAAAAATATACCAATCAAATGGACCTAAGAAACAAACGGGTGTAGCTATCCTAATATCTAACAAAATAGACTTCAAGCTAAAATCAGTCAAAAGAGACAAAGAAGGACATTTCATATTAGTCACAGGAAAAATCCATTAAGAGGACATTTCAATACTGAACATCTATGTCCCAACTACAAGGGCACCTTCATATGTCAAAGAAACACTTCTAAAGCTTAAATCATATATTAAACCCCACACACTAATAGTCGGAGACTTCAACACTCCATCTCACCACTGGACCGGCCAATCAGAGAAAAAATGAACAGAGAAATAAGAGAACTAACAGATGTTATGACCCAAATGGACTTAACAGACATCTATAGAATATTCCATCCAAACAGAAAAGAATGTATCTTCTTCTCAGCACCTCATGGAACCTTCTCAAAAATTGACCACATACTCGGTAACAAAACAAGCCTCAACAAATACAAAAAAATTGGAATAACCCAATGGACCTTATCAGATCACCATGCTTTAAAACTAGAAGTCAACAGCAATACCAATTTCAGAAAACCCACAAACACATGGAAATTAAACAACGCTCACCTGAATCATCAATGGGTCAAGGAAGAAATAAAGGGGGAAATTAAAGACTTCCTCAAATTCAATGCAATTGACCACACAACATACCCAAATTTATGGAACACAATGAAAGCAGTGTTAAGAGGCAAGTTCATAGCACTAAATGCCTACATAAAGAAGCTGGAAAAATCCCACACTAGTGAAAATCTTTAGAACAAAAAGAAGCAAACTCACCTAAAAGAACTAGAGGGCAGGAAATAATCAAATTGAGAACTGAAAAAAACAAAATAGAAACAAAGAAAACAATACAAAGAATCAATGAGACAAAGAGTTGGTTCTTTGAGAAAATCAACAAAATAGACAAACCTTTATCCAAACTAACCAAAAGGCAGAGAGAGACTATCCAAATTAACAAAATCAGAAATGAAAACAGACAGGAGGAAATACAGAGGATCATCAGATCATATTTTGAAAACCTGTACTCGACAAAATTGGAAAACTTAAAGGAAATGGACAACTTTCTGGATAAATAGCACTTACCAAAATTAAATCAAGACCAGATAAGCAAATTAAACAGACCTATAACTGCTGAAGAAATAGAAACAGTCATCAAAAGTCTCCCAACCAAAAAAAGCCCAGGACCAGATGGTTTCAGCTCAGGATTCTACAAAACTTTCAAAGAGGAACTAAAACCAATAATCCTCAAATTATTCCACACAATAGAAACAGAGGGAACATTGCCAAACTCTTTTTATGAGGCTACAATTACCTTGATACCCAAACCACAGAAAGACAATACTAAGAAAGAGAATTACAGAGCAATCTCACGCATGAACATTGATGCAAAAATACTAAATAAAATACTAGCAAATCGAATCCAAGAACACATCAGAACCATCATCCACCATGACCAAGTTGGCTTCACCCCACAGATACAGGGATGGTTCAACATACGAAAATCTGTCAGTGTAATCCACCATATAAACAAGCTGAAAAATAAAAACCACATGATCATCTCATTAGATGCCAAAAAAGCATTTAACAAAATACAACATCCGTTCATGATAAAGGTGTTGGAGAGAGCAGGGATACAAGGAACATACCTAAACATAATAAAGGCAATATACAGCAAGCCAACAGCCAACATCAAACTAAATGGAGAGAAACTCACAGCGATTCCACTGAAATCAGGAACAAGACAAGGTTGTCTACTCTCTCCATACCTATTCAATATAGTTCTTGAGGTCCTAGCTAGAGCAATAAGATACCAAAAGGAGATCAAGGGGATACAAATTGGAAAAGAAGAAGTCAAACTCTCACTGTTTGCTGATGATATGATAGTTTACATAAGTGATCCCAAAAATTCTACCAAGGAACTTCTACAACTCATAAACACTTTCAGCAATGTAGCAGGATACAAGATTAACTCAAAAAAATCAGTAGCCCTCCTGTACACAGATGATAAAAGGACTG
>PVIU01004967.1:0-119723 GCA_004026605.1 Ondatra zibethicus | reverse complement strand
CTTTGCGACTATATCACACATGTAGTAGTATAAAAGCCATGCATTATACGACTTATGTTTCTTTGGAAGAAAGGCGTTTCTTCCTAGGTCTAGGCTTTCTCAAAGTTGTGATTCAGAAAGCCATCCGACTTGTGCTACCTCTGTATTATGTACACAGGGGAGTGGCTCTGACCCCAGGCTCTGACAGTCCTGGGGATAGTGTCATTTCTGAAGGTCCCTTAAAGACCTAGTTAGCATGGAGAGACCTGTAGACCGTCAAGGTCAGGGCATCCCATCAACAAAGTCTTTGCAATGAACAGTTCTCTTCAACGAACACAAGGCAAATGGAGGAGCTTGTTATCCTGAAGGAACTGACTTTGCAACCAGAAAGAACCATTTTTGTGGGTAGTTACTAAGTTAAATGGGAATATACCTGCAACATGCTTCTCCTTTGAATTGGCTCCACTCCACCTACTCCGCTCTCCTTGGCCCGTATCCCATATCTTTGGCGTCTCCAGCATCTTGATGTCTCCATTATCATCTAGACTACTCTCATTGCCAAAATGGAAGGGGCCGTCTTAGACGTGATTTTTAGGTTTTGCTTTATTCAGTGGAGGTCTGTAGGGATAGACTGGATCCCCTTGGAATGACTCCTTTGTCCCTGGAAGTATGTAGGGACAGACTGGATCCCCTTGGAATGACTCCTTTGTCCTTGGAGGTCTGTAGGGACAGACTGGATCCCCTTGGAATGACCTCTGTGAGAAATATCAGCTATATGTGTGCTTTTCCCAATGACCTCAAGTATAGAATGCTGGCTGAACTTTAACAGTTTTACGGCTCTTCAATTTTCCAGATTTTTTAAATCAATAATATTTACTCATTTTCATAGAAGCACTCTGGCTGCCTCATAACCTTCAGTTACTATTAACTATTTCCCTATTTCCTTTATTGCTATGTTGTGGTCACAGACACAGAGAAGTATGTTTGGCTATGGTCCCTCCACAACGATTTCTCTTCTATCCTTTACTAGCGAGTTATTTATATTTCTGTCAATTTCCTTCTCTTGTTCCTAAGAAGATGGCTCATTTTATCACCTAAGGACCAGTGTTCTTTACTGAAAATCTGATTCTTGGAGGCAGACTTCTCCTCTCTGCAGTGTTTAACGTCTCCTACATGGGAGTTGTGACCCCTGGCAGAATGCAGACAACCCCCCCCCCGCCATGACTCAAGTGGCCACTTTGGGTGGTATGGAATTTGGCTTTGGTGGTTTTGTGTCCCTTCTCCTAGTTTTCGTTGGCATGTCTGGAAGGAAGTTTATCCTGAAAAACTGCCTTGGAAAGACAGTGAGGGTGTCCTTACTGCATTTAGAGGAAAAGGAGCTCATGTCGGGATGGTCCACACATACTTAGGTGAGCGGTTGGGGGGTTGGAGAGATGGCTCAGAGGTTAAGATCACTGGCTGCTCTTCCAGAGGCCCCAGGTTCAATTCCCAGCACCTACAGGGAAGCACACAACTGTCTGTCCCTCCAGTTCCAAGGGATCTTCATACAGACGTACATGCAAGCAAAACACCAATGCACATAAAATAAAAATAAATTAAGTGAGTGGCTGGGTGAGAGGGGTGGGCATTGGTGGGCTAGAAGAGAAATCACAGCAGCAGCTTGTAAACAAAGAACATTGCTTCAAGACATGTTCATGCTGTATTTTCGGAACTAAGACACTGTCAGTAGCATATACCACTAGTCAATGTGCCTCTAAATTAAAAAAAAAAGAAAAGTGTTGGCAACTCAATCATGACCGTCTTAGGAAGTCAAATCCACCGTCCTTGAATTTTTTAAAAATTTATTTGGAAAGATTTAAGTTTTCTCAGTCTTCAACCCTATTGTTTGGTGCCTCATAAGGTGAATGTATGTTTATCTCGGTCGTGAGCATGATTAATTTACATGTGGGCAGCTCTCACCTGTGTTCCCATAAAGTGTAAGAAGAGTAAGCATTTACAGCTGTGTTGGACTAATCCCATGTTTTGCTCCTCTTGATTGCCTTTTGGCTCACGGAGTAAGTTTCGGTTGTTGTTGTTGCTGCTTGAATACCGAGTTACAGTGTGATCTTTTTGAAGATATTTTAAACAGAAATTCAATTTGTCATGTGTGACACCCATAAAACACATTACTCAACCGCTACGGTGGAAATCTGAACGGTTACGACCACGCTTGTTTATCCCCAGGAAGTGACAGCTTCCTCGTGAAGGTCACGGAGGAGCCGTGGCGCAAGGGTGTCGCTGAGTCTCAGCAGCGACCCTAATATGAAACATGTTGAGATGTGATAAACATGGACGGCTTCATGCGCTGCAATGCGATAGTTGTGAGGAAATGGTTTCCCCTTTGGAAACTTTGTGTCCCTCACAGTTGTGCAAGATTCTTTTCAAGTTGGACTTGACAGAGGCTTTAATGTGCTAATGACAATTATGAGTCTTCCAGGGGAGCCATGTTTGGCAAAATTCATTACTTGTAACTATGTTTCTTTTTTTTTTGAATTTCATCTTTTTGGACTACTGACTTGAAGAAAATACTTTGGAAGTACCACTGTAGGTACACTGAAAAATTACGGTTGCAAAAATTTCAAGAAAAGGACCTGTTGGAGACAGGTATGACATTGACCCAAAACCATCCGTTGAGCGTCCAATAAAGTTGCTGTGGAAGTTTTAGGAATATTGATGGAACAAAGCAACAGGTTCCACTGCACCAAGAGAAAGGGAGGAGTACTTCATTGACTTGCAAACCATATTTTGCATCGTTGGAGGGTAAGAGACGAAGGACCACAGCTTCTCTCCTAGCATCTAACAAGCTTGTGCACGCGCAGCCGTTGTTCTGAAGTGGGCCCGGCTGCCTTCCTGGCCAGGTGTTTGTAGTCTTAAACCACACAAGAAACTGCACCAGTGTCTGTCTCGCTCCTGCTGCCTCAACAGCTTCTCCTGTTTCTGCACGGACTCATAAGTGCTGCCTTGGCCACCAGGCAAGACGCCACACATCCTTCTCCCTTCTTGAAGCAATATGTTACGGAGACACTGGAGACATGAATATGAACGAGGCAGCGGTGGAGATGAGAGAGAGGGCGAGACACTGACCACCTGGATAGCCGCTGGGCACAAAGCAGTGTGCTCAGGTACCAGTTCCAACTGACCTAGTGCTCCTAATTCTGCCTCATGACTATGCTCTGGGAAGCACAGACCTTAGGCCAATAGCCAGAACCTTTGAATGTTAATAAAACCTTATCTTGCTGCTGATTTAAAAGGATATTGTGTTTATGAATATGTGTTGGTAATAGTAATTAAGAAAAAGAGGCCATGATTTTGAGAGAGAACAAAGAGGAGGAGAGGGAGGGAGGAAAGGGGATGGGGAAAGGGATGTAATTATGTTATAATTTCAAAAGATATAATACAATTTAAAAGTGTAAATAAGGAAAAGATACTGGGTTGGGGCTGTAGCTCAGATCACTCGCCTAGCATTGTCTCAGCCCCTGTGTTTAGTACCTAGTACTGCAGGATGGAGCGGTTAGTGTAAGTTAAACATTCTACACAAGCACAAAGTCAATCAAGAAAATAATAAGGGTTTTTCTTTTTTCCCCCTTTCATTTGGTAATAAGTTAGTATTATATTTCAGAAACGTTATGAATCAAAATGCTGAATGATAGGGTTTTCGGAGGAATTTTGAAGCGGTAAAATAAGATGAATACCTAAATCCAGTGATCTTGGGAGCTCTTGGGACAGTCTTAGGAATAGAGAGAGGTCAGTTGAGCAGAGAGCAAGCAAGGTAGAGCAGTTGAAAGCCCAGGGAAAATGCTTTTTTTTTAAAAAAAAAATCCGAATTCACCTGAGAGACTCAATAAAGAGCAAATAAAGCAACCCCAAATTGGCAGGCTGAGTATATAATACCCATGTCTATGGCAACTTCAGAAATGGTCACATTAATTAAAAAATTTCACAGCACACATGGTTAAATGTCTAAAATTATTTCAAAATTTTTAAATGAAATTCCTTTCAAAACACAGTATAAATTTCCGTCTTGGAATAAATAGCATTAAGTTTAATTAGCCACTTTCGGATGACCCTGAATCAGGCTGTGGATTCTGCTAGCCTCAGCCCGCAGGTGTGTGCCTTGTCCATCTGCAAGGCAGCCACTCCAGCCTGCAGGACCCTGAATGACCTCTGCTGCCCCTCCCCAACCTCCATCCTACAGTACTCTTCTAGCTCGCCTCCTTTAATCTATGACTTGTTAGAAAATAAGATTATTTTCTAGTTGGAATTTTAACTAGACATTAGCAAAATTAAGGCCTGAGGTCTTTTTGTGTGAAAAAAAAGTTCTATAAATTATGTGGATTTGACTAGAGAAGTTTCAATCAAATCCCTTCTGATTATTTGTTCAACTTTGTTTCTTCTCTGTTATCCTCTGATCCATTGCCACAAATGGACAGTTAGATTTTGTGCATGAGGGGTCCTGTCCGAGTCAACGTATCCACTACTTTGCATTCCTTCTCATCCTTGGGAAGATGCCTCAAAGGTCTATGGTATGAAGAAGGCGATCAGGACATCATGGGAAGATTTTAACTAACAAGGATGCTCAAAGGGGGGAAAAATATGACATCTAATCATTTTAGAAAAAGTATCAAAAGTGTTCTGATCTTGCATTGCATTATGTGTGTGTGCATATCTTTGCACACAAACAGATAATTTATAATTTAAGTATTCCTATTCTTGGACTTGAGCTGGCCAGCTGAGCTTTTTGTATATTAATATTGACTGGATGTTGGAGAACAGCCTCCACTGTCCGTCTCCTATTTGACCACCAAGAAAAGTGACCATGGAAGGGGCTTTGGCTTGAGAGGAGGTAAATAAGAGATTCCGTCTCAGTTCCTCCATGGGGAGAGCTCTGCTTGGGCTGCAATTGGGATGTGAAGTGAAGGTGAAGGAGAACGTGGCAATAAAGGTCCAAGGGAGCTTATTAATATTAATACATAATATTATAATAAACGAGAAGAAATACTTCACCCATGAGTCCTTCCAACATTACAGGATGCCAGGAGTTGAGCTAGTCTTGGAGAAAGTAATATGTGTGTGTGTGTGTGTGTGTGTGTGTGTGTGTAAAGATTGAAATATTTTATAGTGTTTAATTAAAATGCTGTTTTTGATCTAGTTGTTAGATTTTGATGACTTCGTGTTTGGAAATAATACAGAATGAAGATAAACTTTAGCAATATACTCTATAATTAAAACCTGGAAAATAACCCAAATGACAAAGAAAAATGATCAGTTAAACACATTTTAAATGGGGGAAAGTGTAATAGAAGAATAGCAATAGTTAATTTACTGGAAAATAACAACATGAGACATTGTAGGTAATGAGTCCTCAGTCCTCTGAAACAACTTTAAATAAACACATATGAAACAAAGAGTCAAAGTGGTAAAAACATCAATGCACATATTGTTATTCATTTATCCATAATTATTCTAGTACATGCATTCTATTACAATTTTATAGAAGAGTTGAAAAAGTAGGAGAAAAATGAATGCAAACATGAAAAGAGGATTTCAGAGATTTTTTTTAATGATTGTGAACTAAGGTATAAATAAGCAGTTTGCAAACAAATTTAGGATCGGTTTGATCAAACAATACATGCACTGAGCCCAATGTATATAACAAGCAGTAGATAAAATATTTCAAATCTAAATTCTTTCACTGGAAAAAAAGTCATAGAAATAAATCGAGCTAAAACTAGATATACAAACAAAAAACCTGAGATGGTTGAACCGGGCCATCATGAAAAGTTCTCATGTAACTGACATTTAGTCGCATAGCTCTTTAATACACGTCGAGCAAAAATCAGGATGCAGTAAACATATTTCCAACACTGTGCCAAGGAGGCAGTTGCTGTATACCCCAGCCCAGTCTCGGTGTCACCATAAGAAAGTATCACCTTCTCAAAATAGACCCCAAGATGCTTACCTTCTGCTAGCCGGTTTCACCTGCCCTAGCAACCAACCGAACCCCTCCAGCTCCTTGCTTTGTGGTTGAGAGAAGTTGGAAATAGCCGTGGAGAATTAGCATGCATGGCGGGGAGCAATCTAAGTGCCTAAACTATACGTGGATGCTGTTGTTTGTGGACCAGATAACGTGTCTGAGACACGTTACGTAATAATTCACGGTGATAATGTGCAGTATTTTTTAATCTGTCACTTAAGTCACAGGCTAGTTACTAGAACGTATTGAAACAGCACTTCCAAGACTCAGTATGTCTGGCTCCACCCATGGGCTGCATGGGCTGGAGGACACGTGGGTGGGTAAACGGATTTTTTTTTTTTAAATAGAAAACAGCTCCGTCAAGACACAAATATTCTTAAGGTGTCTTGGGTAAGAAGTGTCACTGAATCAGCAGGCATCTGTGCCACTAAGAATACACCGTTGCATGTTACATTCTTCAGGTCATGACTTAGATATTCAGAGAAACCCTACCAGGTACGCAGCAACTAAAATACTGAAATATTTGACAGTGGCTGGAGTAGCAGCCGACTTGATCAGGAAAGAAGGAAGCCCTCAGAGGTCGGGGACAGTACATAGCTATACATCCGCAGGATCTGTGGGTTGTGGAACAGGTACTGACCTACAGTGTCTGCGGTATCTATACCCCTGGCAACTGAATCCTGGGCTTGTAAGAGTGAAGGAGTCAGGTGTTATAAGTTGTGGATCTAGGCAGGCAGGAGGCACTGTCAAAACATTGGGATCCTCCAACACTAGAATTCTCAGAGCATGAACATAGATGAAAAACACTCCTTGGAAAAGAGAAAATAAAGAGCATGGCAGAGCTCGGAAAACAGGAGCGCTGTATTTCCTGAGAACCCTCAACTCTCAACCTGCATCGACACACGTGGGGGCACAAATTTGTATCCTTAATATGATTTAAGGTTTTAATAAAGCAAAATGCGAATATCAACACGGAGCTCAGAGATGACTCAGGTTGACAATATCCCTAGTCACATGACAGGAGCAAACATATACCTTAAGGAATTTGTTATACTTCCTGTTTGTTTGCTTTGAGATTCGCATAGTTTACCTTTTGGGGCCAGCAGAGAGGAGACAACAGGAAGAAGTTGTGTTTCTAGGGTGCTACTAATATTCAATTTCATACCCTAGATGGGGGTTCACGGAATAAGTGTATATCCTAGATGGGGTTCATGAAATAAATCTATTATACACATTTTGCATATATTTAATAATAATGGCTGATGGATAAAAAGAACTAATGTACTAGATGTTACGCCAGGAGAAAGGCGTGGGAGGTGTGGAGGAGAAGCTAAGAAACTTTCCACGGCAAAGTAAAAAGGTTCAGCGTACACGCAAGATGGTGTACTGCCCAAACACAACACCAGTTGTCAGAAAACGATGCTTGAACAATTTCCAGGATCCTGTTAGAAATTCTTATTCAGGAATCGAAGGGATTTTGAGACTACGTAAGTGAAATGGAATTCACACCAACTTTTAACAAGTAAATCTGCACCGTACTGGATAGAAAGAGCAGAGTTTGAAAAGAGCCGGAGAGGAAAGACAGAAAGCAGTGACGATAGCATCTCCATCAGCAGCCGTGGGCATTTAAAGTCACTGGGGTAATACCTCCCAACTCTGAGCGCAATGAATGGCCAGCCAGAGTTCTCTATGCCATGCAACCAAATCCCAGGAATGAAACCATAATATAATTTTAATCCAAAATGTAGAAAGACCAAATCTGTTTATTATAAATAGACCTGGTGTTAGAACATTTCAAAATGAATTTTTGAAGGAAAAGAATAACCTTGCAAGGAATATCCGACTCAAGAAGAAAATATAACTTCAAAAATGGTAGACAGGAATTCTATGAAACATTAGCAATATCCATGCGATAGGCTTTAAGTTCAAGGAGAGAACAAGCCAGGTCAATTCTAGAAGACCAGGTAGGGGCCGGTGCCTAAGGTTTCCTATTATTCACTACGAAGACGAGTTGTTCACGTTTAGAGTTCCTGATGTTGTCAGTGTTAAAATGCAAGCATCTGTTGACAACACCCACACACTCTTGATGAGAAATGAAAGAAAGGTGAAGGAATCTTAAGCCCAAGGGCACCAGGAGGACAGGAACAAACAGAGAAGGAACAGGCGGCCTGTGTACAGACCCGTAGTTAGACGGTCTTAGTGGAAGAATCTCAGTTATGACAAACACTCAAGGCGCTGGTTAGCAAAGGCTGGCAGATAGAAAACAAAGCAGCGTGTCGCCTTCTCTTTGTCTAAGAAGCACAACAGGAACGCGGCGACAATGTGGAACAGAACGTACAGGGATGAAAGTGACATAAAGCTGGCCCAACGCGAGCCGGCGCGTGACGCGCGTGCCTATTACTCCCAACAGTGGAGATTCTGAAGTGGGCAAACAGTGCTGAAGAACCTGCTTAAGTATCAAATAAAATTCAAACGGATGAATAAAGGCGTATGAAGGTAATATTGTAGTATTGAAATGTGCAAAGGGAAATTGAAAGAACTAGTTTTTAATGACAAATACATAATTACTATGAGCAGCCTGGTTCATGGTCACTAGATCACGGGAATAAAAATTGTTGTGGCACGCTCATTCTAACTGTATTAAAGAAACACTCAAAACATCGTGGTAGTACATCTTTTCAAGTATGCCTAACAAATAAAAGAGAAAATCTCAAAATATTGCAGAAAAGAACTTTCTGCCACGTCACTTTCATTAGCTGTAATTGAGTATGGCTAAAAATCTATTGTACAATTGTACATTCTATTAATATATTTTGAAATTCAGAAACACATTTCTATATAATCTGTGCGTGAAAATCAGAAACCGGAACTTGAATTGAGCAGAAATAAAAGTTCTAGGCATCCGAACTCGGAAATGCTTTGTAATGAATTTAATAGCTTTAAATATTCACGTTTTAAGGAGGCAACCTGGAAATAATCCTGCTAACCGTGTGTCGTAGGCAGTGTTCTATTGCTGTGAAGAGACACTATGACCGCAGCAAGTCTTGTAAAAGGAAGCATTTAATCGGGGCTGGCTTACAGTTCAGAGGTTAGTCCGTTGTCATGATGACGGGGGAGCATGGAGACATGAAGGCAGACATGGCCCTGGAGAAGCAGCCGAGAGTTCTACATCCTCTTCCAGAGGCAGCAGGAAGAGGGAGACACTAGGCCTGTCTCAGGCTTTTGAAATCTCAAACTTACCCCAATGGACACTCTTCCTACAGCAAGACCATGTTTTCAAATAGTCCCACTCCCTGGTAACCAAGCATTCAAATATATGAGCCTATGAGGAGGGCTCATTCTGCCTTTTTAATGCCTTTTTGAATTTTAAATTTTTGATTCATTTTCCATACCAACCACAGTTCCCCCTCCCTCCCCTCCTCACACTCCCCTGATCATTCTTATTAAAACCACCATGCGAATACTAATTGAGTGATATGTGTTTGCTACAGTGTTAGGAGTAGAGTAGTTGCATGAAATCTGGGCACGTTTTCTCACCATATTTCTCTGTCAAGGGACAAAATACACATCAATAAAACTTTCTGACATACTCATGCATGCATGGATAAAGGGAGTGACCAAAGAGTTGTAAGGATTACTTATTTTATTTCGGTCAGATTACTTTAGGATTCAAGGAGGAGATGAACCTACAAAGTGTGCTAAAATTAGTAAGTAGTTAAAAAGCAGAAAATGTCCCACTATCCCATGGTACGGGTTTAGCTTAGAAGGTGGATTCAGAGTAGTAGTGCCAAAGCACATTAAGTTTGAGTTTCTAATTGAGCAGTTCTAAGATTTTATATAACCGACTTATGTGACCAAGAACTGTACAGCTTGCTGGGATTTAAGAACGAAAATTGCCCTGTCTCACTTATCGAGCAGCAGAGGAAGAAACAGGAATTTCAAATCCAATAAGGCAAATGTTGGCTAAAGGTCTAGAGATAAACCAGGAAGAGGATCTCGCCTTGGTTTGAGAAAGTAGGCAGCAAAAAGAGCAGATGACATCGTAGGTGTGATGGATGTAAGTGAGGGGACTCTTCCCACGGCAGGCCCAGGACACGTTTCACTGAAGTGTCAAATAGACTCTAGTGTAGGAGAGGTTGCAGTTAGTTCACTGCAACCAAGCCCGTAGAGGAGTTACAGAGGGAGACGGCCCTGGGAAAGAGCTAAACCTAGGTTACATCTCCAAAGTGTAGAAGAAAGTATTAAGTACCTTAGAGTTAATAGTAGGGCCAGAGGATTCTCTGGAAGCATTTCCAACATGCTGTCAACTTGGCTTCAGAAAGATTTTTTTGATTTTTCTCATAATAATAAAAATTGTATGCAATTACTATAAATTTCTCACAAATAAAAAAATTGAAAAAGAATTCATATCAAAAAAAAGAATTCATATCAAGCTAAATAGGATAATAGGAGATTATAGAAGATAAATTTGATGGTCACAGTCATTCAGGAAGGAGAGGGTGGTATTCCAGAATACAATATGAAAAGAAGTAATTAATTCTGGAGACATTTAAGAGACAATAAAGACAGAATTTGGCTGTTACTGTGTTGCTTCATAGCGCTATGAAGGAGAACAAGGAGACAGAGTTAGCCCATACTCCCAACTTTAGCAGCAAGGCAGGCGTTCCCTGCCCTTTTCTGAAATGGAGAGCAGAGGGAGTGAAGTGGATGGCAATGATGGTTCAGAACCGTCAGCACTGCCAAGGGAAGGGATGCTTTCTCAAGACAAGTGTTGAGGATGCAGGACAGAACTCTGGAGAACGGGCACAGCGGCGGACAAACTTGAGAGCCGAGGAGAAAGCCCGGAATGCACTACGGTGGATCGCCAAAGATGAAGAGGTTCCTGAGATAAATTCAACACACAGAGTGGGAAGTAAAGGCAAAAAGAAGGAACGACTTGGCCCCGGGCAGAAAAAAAAATGTCTAGTGACCTTGAGTCTATCCCTACTTCTGCAGATTTGAGGAGCCGTGAAGACAATGAGGACTGGCTTCTTTTAGAAAAGCCTTGGGTACCTGTCCTAGACAGCTCGGTTTGAAGTAATGCTACTATGGTTTTGGCAACCTGTTTCAAGAGGAAGAAGAGGACCAGCCAGAGCATGTGTATCCCTAAGTTTCAGGAAATACGTTTTCTATAAGCTCCTAGGGGCTTAAGCCACTTGAAATGCTCACTGGCGGCCCGAGACTCTCCCATGTAATATGTGCATACCCCTCTCTGAACAATGTACCTAGCAACTTATTAGCAACCTAGGACCCCATCTCCATTAACCTATATGCACCGTACTCTGAGCTACGAAGTAAGTTTATCCTTCCCTTAACAGTACTCAAACTTAGATTCTCTGAAGCCACGCTCAGCCATGTCTGTGTTTAAGGGTCCAGAAAGCTGAACTGGCTTTGGAAGATTCACCAAAAGGCAGTCTGGGTCCTCCAAGTGAACTTTTGGGAATAATTCCCCATGGAGTATCTTATACCAATGTGTAACAGGACATGCGTATGAGCAAAACCAGAAAGTTGAAAATGTATCATAGAAAATGATTATATAACTTATGTCACTCAAAATGGGGATCCATCCGAACTATGCCCCATAGGAGCCAAACCCCTTCCTCTCTGGAACCCCATAAAAAGAAACCACACACTATTATCAGGGCTTCTAAGTACCTTCAGCTGTGTGGTCCACTGTAAATCTTGACAGCGTATTTCTTTCTGATGTATGTTATCACTTTGCTATAAATAAAACGTCCCTGTGACTTTGCAATCTACGTGAGCCTTTATTTCAGCTCTTTGGGATAAGAAGCCAAGAACCTGGCAGCACCAGGTTCAAATCCAACCACAATGAAGTAAGGGAAGCATTTTGCATATGTTAAGTGGAGCAAACAGCAGTTAGAAACTGCTTCTGCCTTTCCAGTGGTTTAAGGACACAAGGCAGCGTTCGTTATCCCGGCGTTTGTACTTAGACTACGTAAGCTGTTTTTATTCTAATGAATTCCACAGGGATACCTTTCTTTGTTATGGTGGCTCTTCCAAAACAAGCGGTTCTTGGAGAACAGGTTTTCTACTCACACAAAGCACCATTCTTTTATATTCCGCAAACACACGCTTAAGTGGTCACTTTTTCTAATGTCGCCAATGGTCGTTTCATCCGAAGCAGCTCATCACTGAGAGCCCAGGTGAACATCTTACACGCAGTTTTATTTAGCACGTTTCTCAGAACGACTGAAGTGTCGGAGTTTCCCAGGTATCACTGCTGCAGATGCCAGCTGCACTGGAAGAGCGTTGCCAAAAAACATCTGGAACCATTTTCAGTACGAAAGGGAATAAATATGCTTCTGGAGGAGACACACATCTTCTGCAATCAGTCTCTCTAAAAGGTTTTAAATTCCAGACACTGCCGTCAAATAGAGAGCAATTAGATTTTTGATAAGGATTACGATTGGTGGGTTACATTCTTTGATCAGAAGAAAAAGGCTAAAATTTCCAGAAGCTGGACTTGAGTAGAACATTCGGGAGACTGTCCCAAGAATTTCTGACTGGATTAAGGAAAATATCTATACGTTGTTTTCTTAAGTATTTGGAGAGTGGTAAAATATATCATTCTAACCTCTTCTTGGAAAAGAGATAGTGAAGGGAAATTTGAATGATTGGTCTTTAGCTCCGTTACAATGGTGATTAGTATTATTGAAGGCCCTGTGGAACCACATATTGGCAGCTAATATATATAACATATCTATTATGCATATATAAAGTATCATGTGTAATACACACATACACACCCAGATGTCCCCATCACATACACACACACACACACACACACACACACACACGCACGCACGCACACACACACACTGTGTCTATTTGCAGCTAGCAAATCTTGCCAGATGCACTGAATATCCCTTCCCTTGGTTTGGGAGTAGCTCTGCAGACCAGTGACCATAGGTGCTGACTGATTTACTCACAAGTCTGTCACTTGGGAAACTGCAATCCTGTGCTTTGGTTCTGCTTCTGTTTGACTGTCTGATCTCTTATGGTATTTTCCACTCTGATCCGAAGAAGCCTCAGGAAGGGCTCTGAAATAGCTTTGATATGAGCAATCTGATTGGCGAGGATGAGAATGACAGACTGGTGTGTATGTGGCGCGTGTGTGCGCGCGCGTGCGTGTGTGCGTGCGTTCGTGTGTGTGTGTGTGTGTGTGTGTCTATGTATTGACTCACATGTACTTATGTAACTTATGTACCTAGAAGGAACACCCATAAGGAGAACAAACAGGTATTTATTTTTATGCTGTACCTGCTCGTGAATTTTAAGATAAAAATAAATGGATGTAGGCCTTCTGTTAGGCAACTTTTTTTTTTTTAGAGCTATGAAACATTGCCGAGAGCAAATTTAAGGGGGCAGGGATTTATTTTGGCTAACAGTTTCCGAGGTTGCGCAGGAGCGCTGTGGACCTTTGATGGGTCAGGACACAGCAGAGGGGATGCTGTGGGGCGGAGCTTCTCACCCTCTCCTGGCTGGGAAGGTAGAGAGCGCGAGATGAAAGAGAACGCCAAGGTAGACCCTGCAAGGGCATCTCTGGTGTATGTTGAATATGAACTGTTTCTTATAGTCTCCTTGGTGCATGACGCCTAACATTAAATTGGGAAGTGTGATAAACTCAGGCACTGGGGCCTAGCTGGAGGACATAGGCCACTTGGGCGTGCATTTGAAGGTCATACCTGGTCTCTTTTCCACCCCCGGCTGCACGCTCCCGCTTTCATAAGCTCCGCTCCGTTTCGTGGACTGAAACTCTGAAACCCTGAGTCCAGATGACCGTCTCCTGTAAGTTTTCACGCAGACATGTTGGTCACAGCTAAATGAAGTTACTAATGCCCTCAGCCACCAAGTGTTCCAGCTCCGCGACACTTCCTGCAGTTTGGCGACCTCACAGTACTCCGTTGGGAGCCTGCACCCACGAGTGGCTGCTACCAGAGCCCACGCCGCGATCCATCCTCTCTGGCTCACCTGAGGTGCGTGTGCTTCGCTAATCTCCTGGTACCTTTCAACCCAACAGTGTCGACAAGACTAAACTAGCCACCACAGTTCTTTCTGGAACTGAAGATATTAAAATAACTTTCTGTTTGATTGTTCATTTTGGCAAGCTGCCTTGTTTCCATCCTAGCTGGCTGTTGACGGCGAGGCGCAGACATGGAGGACACAGTCATGGTGACAAGCGGATTGGAAGTCGATCGTGCTATTACGTAGCATGTGTGGGCATTTCACTAATGGCTACTATGGTGCATTAAAATTTGCTTGTAGGGGTTTTCTTCGGTTAGTTTACCTTTTAATCTGAATGTAAAAAGAAGAGGCCCCATCCAAGCCTTCATTTCTGTAACTGATTTTACTTTTAGACCCGGGTGAAATCGCCCCTCTCTCTAGATCCCCTGTATCACTCGTTTTTGTTTTGTTTTTTTTTTTTTCCCCCACAAAACAAGAAGAACCATCTCTGGACACCAGACTTCTAAAATCCTTATCTTAGTTCCTCGATACACCAAGTTCTTATACACCAAGTTCCTTTGGTATGAAAATTGAATAATAATGGCTACCAAAACATGTTCTTGTTGGGATGACAGGAGATGTGGGGAATGCAAGATGTGAAGACGAATTCGGTGTTTAAAAGTCACAGAAGGGAGATGAGTCAGAAAAGTCCCCAGGCTTGGTCTTCTACCGTGGTGACCAGGCCTTCATTTCTCGTCTTTATACTCTGACTTGATTTTCTTCACTCGCAAGCATTGCGTGGAATTTCCATCCCTTTGGTTTGCATGTTGGCAATATAAGCAGAGAAAACATAAAGTGTTTTTTTTTGTCTTCAATTAGTTCAGAGGAAGCAGCACGAAGACCAACAGGAAAGCCTATGGTATGTTAGTGGTAAGCTCTGTAAAAGAAAATAAACCAGGAAAGAGAGGAAAGGTACCATTGTGAGTTAAATGTGGGGAGCAGGGGATCCATGGAACATGTGACCCGGAACAAGAATGCTGGGGCTTCCTTCCCTGAGGGGGAAAGTTGAGCCTGCGTGGCCTGCGTGAGACAGGGCGATGCTCAAGATACTTCTGTGTTCAAACAGCAGCATGGAGAAGACATCCGTGTTCTTTATCTTCTACAAAGTCTGAGCGTTTTGCCTGATGGACACAGAATCATCAGGGAGCCAGAGTCTCCCTTCTTAGAAGCAGAGTGGCCCTGTCCAGGACATAGTAGATGTCCCTGCCTCAGATGTCAGTTGTGTTATTTCGTTGGTTCCATCTCACTAATGGACCAGGACCCTGTCAGTCATCCAAAACTCAACCATTGTTGTCTCTTCATTTCCTCAGCTGTTGGCAATTCTTTATCCCGGCTCTGTAATTTGGGTGTGAGGGGGACTGGGTCTTTTCATTTTCATCTCTTAAGGGAGTTCTGCAATTGAATAGGTCTTATAACGCAATCAGTTCCTGTGGTTTTTTTTTTTAATGACTTGCTTTATTGGTCTTGTTTTGCTGTTTACGTAAAAGACCCTAACAGCTGATTCAAGCTCCAGAACGCCCCTCCACTGTCAGGGCTTGCGCTGTGATGGCTCTGCATTAAAGAGCAATAAAGCAAACTGTGCTCCTGCATGCTGCTTCGTCAGCCACCCATGACAGTCTCCCATTTCTGTTCCCCTTTCTGCCTCCCATCAGCACGAGTTTGTCCTTATCACACCGAAAGCGATGGGATTGGACAGCTGGCCTTTTTGTTTAACCATGGACCCCCTCTCTCTTTCCTCCATAATTTTTTGTCCTCCCCCCTTCTGATGCAAAAGAGATTTCCATATAATACATTCTGATTATGCTACCCTCCCCTTAAGTCCTCTCAGCTACTCCCGTCTCCACCTCCATCCAGATCTACGCCCTTTCTGTCTCTTGCTAGAAATCAAACAGGACCTAAGGAATAATAATAAGATAAAATAAAATACAACGAACCAAAACCAAACAGAGCAGAATATGAAGAACACAACCAAAACAAGAAAAAGAGCCAAGGAAAAAGCCCAAGGAACACATGGAGAGACACACACTCTGTTTAAGACTCGGTATCTGAAGCCACAAAGTAGAAGACAAAGAACCCCCAAGAACGCTGGCTGCTGCGTCTGTTCCCTGCTGGTCACCTTCTGCTGGGCTTGGGGCCTGCACTCAAGAGGAGCGCCTTACGCCAGTGAGACCACCTTGAAGAAAGCGGATCTTTTATGTGTAAGTGGTTCCTACATCGAAATAGCTGCTGGATAGGGAGAGGTGTGTGTGTGTGTGTGTGTGTGTGTGTGTGTGTGTGCGCGCGCGCATCTGCTTCTTTCAGCTCTAGGACCCCATCTGATGCAGACCCATGCAGGCCCTGTGCGTGCTACCTCACTCTCTAGGCATTTATATACATATGTCTGTCCTGTTGTGGCTAGACGACCTTGGTGTTGTTCATCCCCTCTGGCCCTTACACTCTTTCTGTCTCTCTCTCCTCCTGCAGAGTTCCCTGAGAGGAAGGATTTGATGGCTTTTAGGGCTGAGTGTCCCAAGGTGTCCTACTCTCTGCATATTGTCTGCCTGTGGGTCTCTGTATTTGCCCCCCCCCCCCAAGAGACAGCGTCTCTAATGACGGCTGAGCAAGGCACTGCTGGATGAGTTGAGCAGAGTTCACTAGGGTCACTTGATTGCTATCTTCCCTTAGCAGAACAGAAGTGTTTGTTTCTCCCTGAGGTCCCTGGGCTATTTAGTCTCAGGTCCTTAGCCACACAACCAGTCACGGATGGGTTCCATTGCACGGAGGAGGCCTTCAATCAAATCATATCTTTGCTGTTTGCTCCCACAATCTTTGCGCTATTGCTCCTCCAGCCTATTTTGCAGGCTGGTCACTCTTGTAGATCAAGGGGTTTGTAGCTGGGATGCTGCTTATCTTCCTTCTTTGGCAGCACGCAGAGTACCTTCCAGGACCATAGTCGTTCTTAGGGATGAAGGTTTTCTTAGGTACCAGCTTGACTTCTCCACGTTCAGTGAGTTGGGTAGGTATTGTCTTCAGCAATATGGCTTTACTATCAGTTTGCAGAGAGCCATCAATAGCCTTCATAATGGCTTCTGTCATTTCGGGGTTTCCATGGGATCCCTATGACTACTAGATTAAATGTAATCCATTCCTGTTACTGGGAGCTTCATTTGGTGATGAGAGAGGCCAGCTGGGGTTCTGTATCCCCCATCATTTGGTCCTTTCATTTAAATCGCTTTCATAGATGTATATAGAGGAAGCTTCTAGAGTGTTAGGTTCCCATACCACCCTCAGTTTTTGCTGTCCCTCTGTGTTTACCAACCCTGGTCTCCCTCTTCTCCCATCCTTCCTGTCTGATCCTCCAATTCTGGTCCCTCCACCTCTCCATAACTATCTATTTTATTCCACCTCCTAGGGAAATCCACTCATCCCCCTTAGTCCCTAAGTTTCTTCCTAGTTTCTGTGGTTATATGGATGGTAGCTTGCTTATCAATGACTTAACAACTAATAGCCACATAGAAGGGAGCTCATACCTTATTTGTCTTTCTGCGTCTGAGCTGTGATACTTAGATGTTTCTCCCTCAAGATGATTTTTTTCTACATCCGTCCATTTACCTTCAAATTTCCCAATTTTATTTTTGAATGGCTGAGTAATATTCCATTGCATAAATGTAGGATATTTTCTTTGTCCATACTTCTGTTGAGGGACATCTACGTTGTTTCCAATTCCTGGCTATGTGAGTAGATCAACAGTGAACATGGTTGAGCAAGCATCTCTGTAGTTGGATGAAGTGTCCTTTAGATGTCTGCCTTAACTGAATCTTGAGGTAGATCAATTCCCTTCTTACTGAGGAGCAGCCACGCTGATTTCCACAGTGGCTTTTACAAGTTTTCACTCTCAACAGCAATGAATGAGTGTTTCTCTTACTCTGCATCCTTGACAGTATGAACTATTTTTATTTTATTGGTCTTGACCATACTGATTGGGGTAAAATTAAATCTCAAGGTAGTTTTGATTTTCATTTCCCTAATGATGAAGGACACCTCAAATTTCATTTTCAGTCATTTGAGTTTCCTTTTGAGAATTATTTGTTTAGAGCTGCTGTACCCCAATTTTAAAAATTGGGTGATTTGTTTTCCTTTCTTTCTTTCTTTTTTTCCTTCCTTCCTTCCTTCCTTCCTTCCTTCCTTCCTTCCTTCCTTCCTTCCTTCCTTCTCCTCCTCCTCCTTCTTCTTTTTGAGACAGGGTTTCTCTGTAGCTTTGGAGCCTGTCCTAGAACTCGCTCTGTAGACCAGGCTGACCTCGAACTCACAGAGATCCACCTGCCTCTGCCTCCTGAGTGCTGGGATTAAAGGCGTGTGCCACCACCGCCCTGCTGGGTGATTTGTTTTCTTGATATCCAGTTTTTTTTTTAGTTCTTTATATATTTTGTATATTAGTCCCTTATCAGATATATAACTGGCAAAAATATTTTCCCATTCTGTAGCCTAACACTCTGCCCAAATGACAGTGTCCTTTGCCAGGCAGAAGCTTTTCAGTTTCATGACGCTATTTATATGTGTATCTATCTATCTATCTATCTATCTATCTATCTATCTATCTATCTATCTATCATCTATCTATCTATTTTAAAGTAAACTTTTTTGCTTTATTTAGTATCAACTTTTATTTAAACCATATTTCTCACCCCCGCATAATACTTTTATTAATCTTTTGAAAATTTCATGCAATGCACCCTGGTCATAGTCATTTCCTATTCCTCCCAGATCTACCTTCTCACCCTTGAGGCACCCAAGAAGTCAACAACAACAACAAAAAAAAACCCAAGCAAACAAACAAACAAAAAAAACCCCCAAATCCACCATGTCCAATTTGTGTTGCCTATAAACTCATTGGAGCATGGACAAACTCCCAGTGGCCATCTCCTTAAAGGAAAGTGAGTCCTTCCCCGCCACCCTCCTGCCAGAGGTCTTCAGCAGCTTTGTCTCAGTCCCTAAGAACTCTCTTCACTTGCTTCCTGTCTGGACTGTTTCTTTTGGGGGTAGGCAGGGAGATTGTCACAGAAGCCTTCACTATCTCTCATCCTCAGTTCTGAGTCTTCAGCCATCAAATCACTGCAAGAGAAACGCTTTGCTCATAGCAGCCAGCAGCATCTCTGATCACGGACATCAACTTGGTCCCCAGCAGCATCTCTGATCACGGACATCAACTTGGTCCCCAGCAGCATCTCAGATCGTGGGCATCAGCCTGGTCCCCAGAAGCATCTCGGATCATGGACATCAACCTGGTCCCCAGCGGCATCTCAGATGGTGGACATCAACCTGATCCCCAGCAGCATCTCAGATGGTGGACATCAACCTGGTCCCCAGCGGCATCTCAGATGGTGGACATCAACCTGGTCCCCAGAGGCATCTTGAACCATGCACACCATCAGGGCCTCTGGTGGCAGCACATTAACCCATCTTTTAGAAGCACACAATTAAATCTTAAAAAACAAACCCATTTCTATATTTATATTAGATGCCAAATAAACTCTAGAGCTCCTAAACAGGAAGAGAAATTCTAAGAAGTATGCTATGCCTACGTTTCTTCTTTTGAAAATAGATTTTTCTCCCATAACATATCCTGATAATGATTTCTCTTTCCTCTACTTCTCCTAGTTAACTTCCCACAACCTCTCCTCTGATTCAGATCCACCCTCTTTCTGTCTCTCCTAACAAACAGCCTCTGTAGGATAATAATAAAATAAAATTTAAAAACCCAAAGATTAACACAGTGGATTTGGGCAAAATAAATAAACAAAAGAAAAAGAGTCCAAGAGAAGGCACAAAGAATAGACTTGCTCATTTCAATTCAGGAATCCCATAAAACCACTAAAGTAGAAGCTATATGCGCAAAGGGAAGTTCCATGTATTAAATGTTCTTAATACCTGTGCCATTGGTGGTCTGTTCAGAAAGTCTTTTCATATTCCAATGACCTCAGCGCTAGTTCCCCACTCTCTCTTCTGTTAGGTTCAGTTTATCTGGTTTTATGTTGAGGTCTTGGATTCATTTGGAGTTGAGTTTTGTACAAGTTGATGAGTATAAATCTATTTGCATGCTTCTACATGCAGCTATCTACTTTGACCAGAACAATTTGTTGAGGATGCTGTCTTCCCCCCCCCCCAGTGTGTATTCTGGCTTCCTTATGAAAAACAATATCAGGAGTCCATAGGTAGGTGGACTTACGTTTGGCTCTACAATTCAATTCCATTGATCACCATTTCTGTGCCAGTGTCGCACTGTTTTTGTTATTATAGCTCTGCAGCACAACTTGAAATTGGGGATGGTGATACCTCAAGTGTGGGCCCATATTTCATACAAGATATAATACAGGCAGGCTCCCTGGCCATGCTTAATTTCCAAGGCAGCTATAATCCTGCCAAACAAGCTAGCCACATGACAAAGGCCAGGATGCTTGGCTCCTTCCCCTTTATTATTATGTAGATTGCCTGGAAAGAAGTGTTGATTCCAAAGCTGGTAAATTAAGTTACAGGTGTTTCGGTAGCCCCACATCCCCCAGAAAAAGAATATTAATGAGTATCCACCTTGGTTTACCTGGGGGATAAAAGGTGTTTTGTATAATAAATGTGGGTAGATCTTCAGGATAAATGAAGCCTGAGATGCCCTTCCATTATGATTGTGTGAATTGTGTCTCGTTATTTTCTCGTGCCTCCATACCGGTCAAGTTAGGGAAAATTAGTTTCTATGTTGGAGGCACGGGCCCCGACACTCAAGTAGTTCTTTTATTATTCAGGATTGTTTTGGTTGTCCTTTGTGTGTGTGTGTTTGTGTGTGTGTGTTTCTATACGAAGCTGAAATATCTTCTTTAAGGTTTTGTGAATAATTATGTTGGAATTTTGATGGATTATGTGGGGATTGCATTGCATCTGTAAACTGCTTTTGGTAGGATGGCCAGTTTTACTATGCTAATTCTACAGATCCATCTTCTTCAATTTCTTCCCTTAAGGACTTGAATTTTTTATCCTACAAGACTCCCACTTGCCCAGTTAGAGTTACCTCAGATACTTTGTATGTTTGAAGCTATCGTGAAAGGTATTCTGTCCTTAATTTCTTTCTCAGCCCATTTGCCATTTGGATAGAGGAGAGAAAATGATTTTACAGTCAGCTACTTTGCTGAAAGTGTTTATCAGCTGTAGAAATTTTCCTGTGGAATATTTAGTGTCATTTATGTATGCTATCATATCATCTGCAAATAAAGATACTTTGACTTCTTCCTTGCCAGTTTGTAACCCTTTGTCTTCCTTCAGTTGTCCTATTGCTCTAGCTAAGACTTCAAGTACTATATTGAAGAGGTGTGTAAAAAGTGGACAGCCTTGTCTTGTTCTTGATTTTGGAGGAATTGTGTTGAATTTCCTCTTGAGTTGATGTTTACTGTGGGGTTGCTGTAAACTGTCTTTATTATGTTGAGGTATGTCCCTTGTATTTCTAGTCTCTCCAGGACTTATAACAATACTTGAAGAAGTATTATGTTTTGTCAAAGGCCTTTTCAGCATCAAATGCAATGATTATGAGGTTTTTGTCTTTTGCTTTGTTTATATAATGGATACATTTATGGATTTACATATGTTGAACCATCCCTGCATCTCTGGTATAAAGTTTACTTGATCATGGTGATTGACATTCTTAATGTGCTATTGGATTCCGTTTGCAAGAATTTTATCTAGATTTATATCTATGTTGAAAATGGAAATTGATGTCCTTATGATTCTCTGCACTTCCTCTATGTTTGTTGTTACATCCCCCTTCTCATCTCTAATTCTGTTTATTTGGATCTTCTTTCTGCCTTCTAGTTATTTTGACTAAGTGTCAATCTTATTGATTTTCTCAAAGAACCAACTTTTTGTTTCATTGATTCTTTATATTTTGTGTGTTTGTTTCTATTTTATTGGTTTCAGTCCTGAATTTATTTCTTGCCTTCACCCCTTTGAGTGTGTTTTTTTCTTGTTCTAGAGCTTTCAAGTGTGTTGTGAAGTTAGTAAAACTTGATCTATCCTATGTTAAATATAAGTACTTAGTTCTATGAACTTGCCTTTTATAACACCTTCATTGTGTCCCATAAGTTTGGATGTGTTTTGTTTTCTCCTTTGTTTAATTCTAACAAGTTTTCAATTTCTTTCCTGTTTTCTGTATTGACCCATTTTCATTCAGTAGTGAGTCGTTCCACAAGTTTTAAAGTTTTCTGTTGTTTCTATTGTTGTTGATACCCAAATTCATGCTGTGGAGGCCAGATAGGATATGGTGTGTCATTTTGTTTTTACTTATTTATTTTTTGTATCTGTTGAGACTTGCTACGCATCCAAGTATGTGGTCAGTTTTTCAGAAAGTTCCATGAGCTGCTGAGAAGGTCTATTATTTTGTGTTTGGGTGAAATATTTGATAAATATCTCTTCAGTCTATTTGATTTATAACATTAGTTAATGTTAAGTATTTTCTTACCCACAAGCCTCTCTGTTAATGCAATCATCCAAGTTAGACCAAATCAGGCCAAATTAGAAGAAGCCTAGGTTTAATGGATGTCAGCACTCCCAGATGGCCAACGAGAAAACATGGAGGGGGGAAAGAAGAACCAGAACAACCACAGAAAACCGTGAGACCATGTGTTTGTTCTCTGGGGGCAGTTTAAATAGCCTATGGGAGTGGTCTTGATCTTCCCTGGGGAGGGGGTTACCATTTGGCGGTATTTCTTGGAGATGGAGTCTGGACTGCGGTCACTCACAGGGGAGTGAGCTTGGACCCCCAGCCAAACACTTCACACTCTTTGTATATATGGATGCCAGGGGTCTGGGGGTGATTTTGCCAATCAAACATTCCAGACTCTTTTTGGATCAAGAGGTGTTGGCTCAAGTCTGCCTACTTCCTGTGGGCATGGGGCAATGTGGGAAGGGGGAGAGCTGGGAGTTGGTGGGCTCATGCTCAGCAAGAGGTGTGGTTGGAGAGGCATCTGGTTTACTGTCATCCTAGAGACTTCAGGCTGCTGTTTTTTGAGGGAGATGAGAAGGCAGGTGCCTAGGAGAAAAAAAATATATTGTTGTTATTGGCCCTATGAATGAGGCTAGCCATCGGAAGAGTCATTAACTGCCAAAAAGAATGGGACAGAGAAGTGCCCTGGTTTTACAGGTGAGGCTTGGGCAAATAAGTGAGACAGGAGAGCAGATATGCCCTTTTAAAGCCATATTTTAGTTGGTAAGTGTCCTTGAGCCAGGAGAGTTGGTACCAATGGTGAAGTCCCAGGTGCAGGTATTGGCATTGTCTGGAGGGCCCTTTGTAAGTTGGTTTTGGCCCAGGCAGTAGGGGTTAAAATATGATCTGGAGACTGTTTTTTTTTTTTTCCAGACCTGATATTTTGATACAGCAGTAGAACTTTTTTCAGGAACCTGCAGGTATCTGTAAGACAACTGGAACAGGAACATTTTAGAAGACAATTAAAGGGAATTGGGAACTGTGGATCTCTGAAGATACACCTGAAGCCTGTTAATCCTGGACTGTGAAGCCTGTGAAAGAGGCACACCTGTGTGTATTTTTAGCAGGAAACTTAGCAAATGAAGTAATGGGCTACCAGAACCTTAAGTTGTCAAATGCCATTAGACAGATCTAGGGGGGATAAATGAACAGAAATGAGACTGCTTTCTTTTTTCTTTTTCTTTTTCTTTTTTTTTTTTAGCTATACAGGCAATCCCAAGTCTCTCCTTAGTCCTTGGAGAACACCAGCATAGAAGTAGTGCTTGCCATTGGCTGCTAAGTACAAGAGGCCTGAAGATTTTTCTGTGGAGGGGGGAGATTTAGTGTACCTGTATTGGCCAGATGAGACAATTGATACCCCTGGTATGGCACCTAGGAATCTGAGGAGGAGGAAGGCCACTTTTTGCTGTGTGGGTGGCTTTGCCATACCCAAAGGCAAGCCTCGAAGTGGAAGGTCTTCTGTAACCATGTATCTTCTTGGAGGAGCTATAGGATGCTGCAGGAGCTGGTGTGTCTCTGTGTTAGAAGCTCTTTTGTTAAGTGCCATACTCTCTGTGAAGGCACTTGAGAATTGGGTACCATTACCTGTTAGTTATATTTAAACTAGATATATAAGTTAAATTTAGACATGTATTTTACCCAATTAGTTACAGCTTACCAATGCTAATAAATGTAAGAAGATTAAAAGGAATACTTTAGTAAGTTAAAGTATTTTAGAGGCAGAGTATTTCCTTGGTAGATCTAGCGCATGTGGGTACTCTTACCAAAGATGAGGTCAAAATGGCGTCTACCCATGTGTTTGTATCTTTTTAGAGCTGTTGTGACCTGGAGTAACAAGTTTTGCAGATCTTAAAATACACACACACATACAGCGAAAGAAGACAAGCATACTATGGAAACAAACACACATACACACATAGACATAAAAGCATAGTGTGGCCACATTATTTTAACAAACAGGAAAATAAAACTTTTTTTTTGTTTTTTTTTTAGGAAGTTGTGTCAGCTGGCCAATTTAAAGATCCTGGTGTAGGCAGGCAGTAGAAGCCAGGGATGCACACAGGTGGTCCCACTGAGGACGGGATTCTCCTTCTGCAAGAGGGAACAGAAACAAAGGATGAAACACCTATTCAGTTTAGAGTAGAAGGGGAAATAGATACATTGTAGACCGCCAGCGTGAGACAAACAGCAAACAGCTAGAGAAGCAGGGAGTGGAGCAGGGAAGGGCAGTGGGAGAGGGAACACAGCGTCCAGAAATCATCAGCACAAGGGGCCTTGTTTGTTTTACGTTAGGTGTTAGATAGTCCCAATTTAAAAAGATTTTTCTAAAAGGCAGCCCAAGGGCATTTGGAGATTAGGCCTCGATTTGCAAGTCTATGCTAAGTCTAACTCAATGCCTACCGCAGTGCACCTACCATGATAAGACTCTTGAGTCAAAAGGAGGGGTGTGAGAAATGCTTGGGCAGAAGTCTCTGTTCCACGCAATCCCACCTCAGCTAGGACTGCCTTGCTGCTTGTGGCATTGGGTGCCATGACTTTAACAGGACAGCCCGAAAATCGTATGAAGCCCTGGGCCTCTAAAGACAATGACTTGGAAGTTGGAACTTACCCATACAAAGTCGATCTTAGCCTGGAGCAGAGCACAGGTGAGGAGGGTGTTTTCTAACACCTAGCCCTGGGCCAGTGGGAAAAACAGCCCATCTCGGTGGAACCCCCAAATGTTAAGTATTTTCTGACCCACAAGCCTCTCCACCGATGCAATAATCCAAATTAGACCAAATCAGACCAAATTAGAAAAAGCCTAGGTTTAATGAATGTCAGCACTCTTGGGTGGCTAAGGGAAAAAACATGGAGGGGGGAAAGGAGAAGGGGAACAACCCTGAAAAACTGGGAGACCATGTGTTAGGTCTCTGGGGTCAGTTTAAATAGCCGATGGGAGTGGTCTTGACACTCCCTGGGGAGGGTCACCATTTGGTGGGCTTTCTTGGAGGTGGAGTCTGGACTGCAGCCACTCCCAGGGGAGAGGGCTTGGACCCCCCAGCCAAACAGTTAACTCCAACAATACTCTGTGTAGTTGTTGTCTTGATGACCTGTGTATTTGTGAGAATGGGATTAGGGTTTGGTTGTTTGAAGGTTGATCTGTGATTTAAACTGTGGTAGTGATTTTTTTTAAAAAAATTTTTATGAACTTGGGTGATTTTGTGTTTGGTGCATAGATATTAAGAATTTCAATATCCTCTTGGTAGATTTTTTTTCCTTTGATGAGTATGTAATTGAAATGGATTTGCTGTGGGTCCTGGCAGCTTGCTGTAGGGTCAAGACCATGCAGCAGGTCCCCAAACAAAGGTGGTTGGTCCCCAGCCATGTGGCGGCTCACTGGTCTCTGGTGAGTGGTGTGGGCAGGCAGCGGGTAGGAGGCACAGAGATGGGCATGCCATGCACAGTGAAGTTGGATATTTATTCAGGGGGTTATGGAGGGAGAAGGGAGAAGGGGAGAAGAGCAGAGAGAGAGAGAGAGAGAGAGAGAGAGAGAGAAGAGACAGAAGTGGGGAGAGGGGAGAAGTGGGAAGAGAAGCAGAAGCTGCCTCTCCAAGAGGAAGCAGGAAAAGAGAGAGAACTCAGGCTGGAAGCTGAAAATCAGCCTGCCTCAGCGGATGGGGGAGAGAGTGGGCGTGGCTTGTCTCTTAAAGAGACAGATCATTACAGTAATGATCTTCCTTATCTCTTGAAATTATTTTGGTTTGAAGTTAATTTTGTCAGATATTAAAATGGCCACACTGGCTTGCTTCTTCTATCTGTCTCCTTGGGATATTTTTTTCTTCCTTTGATCCTGAGGTGATGCCCATCCTTGAATTTAGGGCATGCTTCCTGGATGCGGTAAAGGATAGTTACCATTCTGTCTGTCTCTTTTTATTGGAGAGTTGAGGTCATTGATGTTGAGAGATATTGATAAGCAGTGTTTGTTTCTTCCTGTTATTTTGTTGTGGTAGTGTGGGTTTCTTCCCTCTTCTTTAGATTTGCTGGCTTTTTATTATTTATTCCTTGTGTTTTCTTGGGTGTGGTTAGCCTCTTCAGATTGAACTTTTCCTTCTAGAATCTTCTGTAGGACTGGATTTGTATTGCTCAACTTTTTTTTATGTAATGTCTTTCTTTGTTTGTCCATCTATTATGATTGAAAGTTTTGCTGAGTTTAGTAGTTTTCACTGACATCTGCATTCTCTTAGAGTTTGTAAAACATCTGTCCAGACCCTTTGGGCTTTTAGAGTTTCCATTGAGAAGTTGGGTGTGATTCTGCCTTTATATGTTACTTGGTCATTTCCTCTTGCGGCTTTGAATACTCTTTCTTTGTTCTTTACATTCAGTGTTCAGTATTTTGAATATTATGCACTGAGGGGGACTTTCTTTTCTGATCCAGTCTATTTATTGTACTGTATAGGGGCATCTCCTTCTTTAGGTTAGGAGACTTTTCTTCTACAATTTTGTTGAAAATATTTTGTGTTCCTTTGATCTGGGTTTCTTCTCCTTCCTCTATTCCTATTATTCATAGATTTGGGCTTTTCATAGTATGCCAGATTTCCTGGATATTTTCTCTAGTTGTTTAGATATAACATTTTCTTTGACTGAGGTACATATTTCTTTTATTGTGTCTTCAGTATCCCATATTCTTTCTTCTATTCCTTGTATTCTGTTGGTGAGGCATTCCTCTGAGGCTCCTGTTTAATTTGAGTCTCTAGCATTTACATCGAAGGCTGTTTACAGAAGTCTTGTTGATCAGCAGCATTAGCCTTGAGGAAGAGTTGCAGACAGTTTGTTCTGTGGCAGTTGTTGGGTGGAGTCAGCATCTTCTAACAGACCTGTGTGCTGCTCCTGCTCCTGTCTCCACACTTATGGGTAGGTTTAAGCAAAGAGGCACCAGTTCCTTTCTTCTTTTGCTCTTAGTGACATTCTTATTCTACCAAATGCCTTTTTTCCCCCTCATTACAGAAATGATACTCATGGATTTCAGAGAGGTTGAACAATTCAGAAAAGTTTGAAGAAGAAAAACAGCAGATTGCTGACACTCAGAAAAAAATCTGGCGAACATGAACAAAATATTGCAATTTGTGCACTTTTCTACTTTCTGAGTCATATTCTTGTTGGAGGTATTTACTTTGTAATATAGCTTTGCATTCTAAAGAATCATGCAGATAGATGGCTTAGTTCCAAATCCTGCTTCTGATAGTTAGTTTGAGCAAAATTTCTTAGATTTTCTGTGCCTTTATTTCCTGACCAAAATAAATATGGAATGCCTCGTTTTATGGGGTTATTATGAGTACATCAATGGACATGTTGGTTTTGGGTGAGAGCAACAGAGGGTTATCACTAGCATTTCATAGGCACAGGTATACATTAATCTTTCTACCCAACACCATGCTCTACGATGAGCTGCCCAGTGTTTGTCCTTTCTGTGTTCACTAATGACCTTAAGCATTTGACATGCAGTTACCACCTGTTGTAAGGAGGAGGCTCCTTGTTCGTCCCGGCCACCCAGAACGGAAATAACCACACAGAGACTGTATTATGTAAAACCCTGCTTGGCCCATTAGCTTTAGCTTCTTACGGGCTAACTCTTACATATTAATTTAATCCATTTCTATTAATCTGTGTATCGCCACATGGCTGTAGCTTACTGGCTAAAGTTCCAGCATACATCTCTGGCAGGGCTACAAGGCATCTCTCTGACTCTGCCTCCTTTCTCCCAGCATTCCATTTAGTTTTCCCTGCCTAGCTCTGCTCCCCTATAGCTCTGCTATAGACCCAAAGCAGTTCCTTTATTAACCAACGATATTCACAGCACACAGAGGGGAATCCCACATCAACCCAGGTTTCCTAAAACACAGAAATGAATAGCAGGGATTAGAAGGAGTTGTTAAGATAATTTTCTGTGGAAATTCATCTGCTCCTACCTAGTTTTCTCTTAGGTTTCCTGGAAAGTGACTCAGATGACCGGAACTCCATCAATCCCTCTTGGATCATGAAGCAAACTCAGTTGGAGCAGAAAAAGGCTGAAGGACCTTACGTTTTAGAGATCTGAAGAACACATTCCAAGCCGTAGTCTACGCACCTTTGTACTTCCTCTACATGCCAAAGAAATATGCCTGGATGTCTATAAACAACCCCAGAATGTATTTTCTAACTGGTGCAGCAAATGAATAACAATACATTGAATTTTGTCTATGATATTTCCATCTTGTATCCGGACAAAAGATACCCTTCCCTTTCATGTTGATCTTGGTTGTTTTGAGACCACTAAGTGATCTTGGCTATCAGGGTATTTGCCCTATAGACCGGATTGTTCTCAAAACTCACGGCAATCTTCCTGCTCAACCTCGCAAATGCTAGTGTGTCCTTGACTGAAGAATTTTCCACCTTTTTAGGTGTTTTCTGACTTTAAAGGTCTTCGAAATGGAAGCCCAGGCCCCGAGCATGCTCAGCAACCTCTCCATCACTACTCTTCCTGTTTATTCTCAGTGAGTGTAGGACACATGTCTTGTCCCCATCTCTGGCTGTAAAATTAGAAAGTTTTGCAAAATTCTGGGTGGCTGTTTCTGTTGCCACCTTTTGCTTCTCAATCAGCACATTCTGTTGCCTTTAAGTCAGACGTGGATTTTTCTCAGTCCGCTTATTACTGTGCAGTTTAAGAGAGACTGCCGTGCACGTAAGAGGAGGCTTTGTGAGGAGGCTTTTTTGTTTCTTGTGGCTGTAGTATTTTTGTAAGTGGCCTTGACAAACCTTAGACCCTTTGAATTCTTCTCCTGAGTCATGTCACTAAACCACTGGCCTTCTTCATTCCCCTGACTCCTCTGGTCAACCATAGCTCTCACTAATGTACCCATTCTGCCTTTGAAAGCGTGTACTTATATGACTTTTTATATCAATTAGGACTGGCCTTCATGGACAGGGGTTGTAATTTCTCTGTATGTGGTGTATGTATGTGTGTGCTTGAGTATGCATGTGTCTGTGTTGCAAGGTGCATGTCCACATGTGTCCACGGAGCCTGGAGGATGACTTAGGATGACATTCCTCATGTTTCATCCATATTTGCCTTGCGCCAGGGTCTCCCACTGGCCTGCAGCTTGCCAAATAGGCTCTGTTGAGTAGCCAGGGTGGCTCAGGGATCCAGCCATCTCTGCCTCCCCAGGGTAGGAACTACAGGTATGTGCTACCATGACTAGCATTTATATGGCATCAAGGTATCACTGGTCCTCAAAGTTAATACTTTACTGATCAATCTAACTCTGTTTCGAACTTTCATTGCTTAGTCAATGTCTACCTCCAATGCGGCTCTTCTGAGATATCCTCACCTAAATAGAAAGATTAATCTTTCCTCTTAAGCTCTTATTCCTTCCTACTACATGCTCTTACCCCAGTCCATAAAATTATCCGTCTATCTCCTGTCGAAAAGCCGAGGCTTTTATGTGTTAATTTACTACAGAGCGAAGCTCTGTTTTGATCCATGAGTGCTGTCCAGACCATCAATGCTTGCTGATAGAATTCATTAATCAATCAATGCATTTATTAATGAGGGAAGGAGCATAAGAAACAGCTTCTTAAAAGTCAATCTCTTATTTTAAAACGAGGAAAAATCTCAGATTTTTTTTGAAGGTCTTTAAATTACTTGTTAAAAAACATATTTGTTTTATGTGTATGGGTGCTTTGTCTGCATGTATGTCTGTGCACCATGTGCATGCCTGGCACCCACAGAGGGTTACAGATGGCTGGGAGCACTATTGGGTGCTAAGAATCAAACCCAGGCCCTGTACAAAAGCAGCCAGAGCTCTAACTACTGAACCATCTTCCAATGTCAAGGATTTGTTTTTCTCAATTTCAATTATTGAATCTGGATATCCTCAACCTCAGTATTAATTGATGTTGGAAAATAGATTTTGTTAGACTCTAAATATTAGGATCCAAATTTTGATCTTTTGGTTTCCCTATCAATGAAAGTAGAAGAATATTTAAACTTTCATAAGAAAAATAGCTATAGATTACAGTCCTACCCCATTCTCTTATAATTTATTTCAGCTTGCTAAAATATTTTGTGTCTTCATTATTTTGTACTTTCATTTTTATTATGCAAAATTATTCAGAATAAAACATGCATATTCTATAAAAAAAAGTGACATGCGGGCAGTGTTGCAAAACTCCAGGTGCGAGCTGTGACTGTCATGTAAAAATGACATATGTAAAAGTTATAAAATATACAACTGAAGTGTTTGAAGGAGAAAGGTGTCATTTGGGGGAGATTTATTCTCAAAGTCACAAGGAAAAAAAAATGGGAAGCGATTCCACCTGTTCCTTCTAGAGGGTCTCATTGCATTGCCATGTTTAGTGGCAATTTGTGTGCTGTATTACAAACAATTTAAATAAATAAAAAAAGAGAGAGAGACAAGCTCTTGCCTTCTGGAAAATAGACCAGTCAGGAAATGAGGCATGGTTGCATTCAATATGTTCCTTGAGTTGTTAGGACCCTGTTAAATGACATGGGAAGGGCCCAAAACTGGAGCCATACTTCCTTTGATTTATTTGCATGATAGACTTGAAATTTTCAGAATATCTTCATCTCCACCCTCAATCCCAGGAAGCAGGAAAGTAAGAATCGGACTGAGGGGCTTGGTCCGGTAAGGCTCCTGAAGAAGCCACCATGCAGTGTGGCCTGCTTGCTTCCACCTAGGAACATTGGCCAACCTGCTTGGCCCACAGAGGCCTAAGTAAGGAACAAGTAGCCCTGTTCTCCTGCCTGTGTCTCTGGAAAGCAGCTGCGGGAAACGGTCCACTGATGGACCCCGAGTGTCACTTGGTTGGCCCTGCACGCCAAGAAATAGCTAAACAGTCCATAGCTAAGAGGGTCATCTAATTGAGCTCTGTGGAACAGATGCTCTGCCCTATCCTCCTGACCCTGAAGTGGGAAGAAGCTGAGAAGATCTCTGAGCTGGTCTCAGAGTGTCCACCAAATCCCAAGTGCTGTCTTCAGGCACAGATGCGTCCTATCTCAGCCTACGCTGTAGCCTATCCTCCATGTGGCCTGGACACCTGACACTCATTTCACTGCAGTAAGTGCTGTACCACAACCACTTGATGCCTCCTAGACACGCCTGACCTTTCGTGATCCACAGAAACCAACCTGTGCCTCAGTATTGCGTCTGCATTACCGTGATCAGGACTGCTTGCGAGCTGGCCCTGCTTAGGGTCAAGCCTACCCTTTAGGAAGTCCTTGGCATCATGACAAGCATGTGCAGTGTGGGTTTTCTAGACACCTAAATCAAAGGAAAATACAAGGTAGAAACAATCCAATGAAATAGTTACCAGAAAGGGTTTGACTCTTGGGAAAGACACGGACATGCAGGCTCAGGAGGTGCAAAGGATTCCTAATGGACTGGACCCCCAAAGAGTCTTTTCCTTGGCACGTTACAGTCAAACTGTTATAAATAAGAAACTAACGGGAGTTTGAAAACCGCAAATGAGGAGTGTCGCATCGCTTCCAAGGGAATCCCTGTTGGACTGATACTAAACCAGCAGAAAATTTATAAGTCAGCAGAGACTAGAATGCATTTCAGAGTCCCGGAAGAAAAGAAACACTAAAGAATACTGTATCCCAAAAGCAAAAACAGAACACTTATTGCCACCAGCCCAGCCCTGTGGGAGATGCTCAAGGGCAGCCCCGTGCTGGAAGTGCAAGGATGGAAACACAGGGAAGCACAGCATTCAAGTAGAGCACAGGTGTAAAAGAGAAAAGGAAGAAAATCCAACCCTATGTGTAAAAAGCCCAGCAAACCCCCAACGAAGACTATGTGCCACAGGAGAAGGGATGAACAAAGAATATGCAAAACAGCCCAGCCAAACAGATTGCCTTGCTCATTTGAAAGACAGACCAGCTGAATGGATTAAAAATAAAAACAAAACTGCTCCAAAGCAAGAGCAGCCCAGATCTAGAGCCAAGGATACCTGCCTCGGAGACACCCACTGCAGCCTTTATGGCACACACGGGCACCGAAATGGAATGGGTAGAAAGAGGTAGGTCATGAAAATAGGGACTTTAAGGAGACAGAAGTACTTATGCTTATATTTAACAAAACACACTTTACATGTGAAAAGAAAGATAAGGAAGGCCACCATCCAGTAAAAAGAGATCGATTATAAAGATGCAAGAACTAACAGTAAATAGTGTTCATTTAGCACCAGAGAGCCCAATTATATAAATTAGCACTATGAGCCTAGAGTTGATAATGTCATCTTCTTTATTTCTTTGCTGTGCTGCTGGGGATCCCAGCCTCTTGTAGGATATTCAAGTGTGGTATTATTGAGCCACACACCAATTTAAAAAAATTATCAGTCTAAAAAGAAAGATAAACTCTAGGGAGTTTAATACCCCACTTTTGTCAATAGAAAAATTATCAAATTTATAAAGAAACACTGGGCAAAAAAATAAACAAAAAACATTGGTGTCATAATATGTACAAAGAGTCTTAACAGATATTTATAGACCATTTCATCCAGCGTGTAAGCACATGACATAATCTATACGAAAGACTACATGTTAGTTCATAAAAATAAGTCTCAGCAAATTAAAAACTAAAAATTATGGTATTTATTTTTTTCTTAGCAAAATGAAATTAGAGTAGATATCAACAACATGATTAACATTAGAGTTGTATAAATAAACAGGAAATTAAATCAGTATTATCGTGAATTGGTACAGCGATGAAATTAAATGGACAACTCCAACAGAACTTAAAGTATTAAAATAGAAAGAATGAACTGAAGCGCAAATGAGTAGAAGGAAAAAAAAATGACAAAGACAAGAGCACAGATAGAGACGGTAAATAACACACACACACACATGCACACACGCACACACAGAGAGCATAGATAGAGACTGTAAATAACACACACACATACACACGCACGTACGTGCATATACACACACAGAGGGAGAGACCACAGATAGAGACTGTAAATAACACACACACGCATGCACGTGCACATATACAGAGAGAGAGACCACAGATAGAGACTGTAAATAACACACACACACACACACAGACTGTAAATAACACACACATGCATGCATGCACGCACACACACACGCACATACACAGAGAGACCACAGATACTGTAAATAACATACACACACATGCACACACACAGAACACAGATAGAGACTGTAAATAACACACACAACACAGAGCGAGCGAGCGAGTGAGAGAGAGAGAGAGAATTCAAATAAATTAAATCAGAGAGGAAAATGGAGACAGTAAGAACAATGTCACAAAAACACAAAAGATGTTGAAGGCTATCTCAGTACAGCAACAATCAGAGAATCTAGAGGACATGAATATATTTTTTGGGCATACATGACATAGCAGAATTGGACACAAGAACATAGATAACTGAACAGGCCAATAGGAAGTAACACTGGATTAAAAATATAGAAGTCTTCAAGCAAAGAGAAACACAGGCTTAACTGCTGGATGTTATTATATTTCAAGAACTAATGCCAATTCTACTCAAATCTCTCCAAGTGTTAAAAAGGAGAAAGCCTTGTCTCACTTACTCTCCTAGGCCAGCATTATCCTCATACCCAAACCAGACGAGGACAAAAAGCAAACAATAGAAACTTATGCTTGATAGGGATAGTTCAAAGTATTCAAATCAACAATTATAGCATATCACATTAACACAACGAAGAACAAAAACCATATGATGTTCTCAGTTGATGCAGAATATGTATTAGATAAATTTCAACATCCCTTCCTTTTGAAAACCGTAAAAGTTAGGTATAGAAAAATATATTTTGATATAATAAATGCTACATATAAAAGACCCATAGCTTATATCATATTGAATGCAGAAAAATTTTCTCTAAGATCACAAATAAGAAAAGAATGCTTGTTTTTATTTAGGATTTTTTAGCCACCATAACAAGAGAAAAAAAAGAAAGAACAAGAAAATATTAACAGAGAAAGTTAGGTTACCCATATTTCCAGATGACATGTTATAGAGAGAAAAATCTAAGACTCTACCAAAAGCTGTCAGAACCATTAAAATAGTGAATTCAGAAAGTCAAAGAGTATAAGATCAACATACAAAATTTAGTATCTTTTTGAAATTCCATAATGAAATCGTTGAGAAATAAATTAAAGAAACAGTCTCATCAACAACAGATACAAATATAAAGTCTACGAATAGTTGCCCAAGGAAGTTAATTGTTTCTTTAATCATAAAACATCAGCAAAAAAACCTGAAGAAGCTAAAACAAAATTAGAAAACACCCTATGTTCATGAGCTGGACACATTAATATTGTTAAAATGCCCCTACTATATAAAGCCATCCACAGATTGTATCAAGATTTATTCAAGATACTAATGATGTTTTTAAATAGAAATTGAAAAAGGAATCTTCAAAAATTTGTATGGAAGCCCCAAAGTCCTGTGACAGCTTAAGCCATTTTGAGCAATTATAGTATTGCAATGCTTAACATCAAAATATATGAAAAATATTAATAACCCAGACGACACAGTTCCCACTCAAGAATAGACAATAGGTGAATGGGCGAAATGCAGCACCCAGAGATAAGTGCACAACTGATTTTTCACAAGGGCGCTAAGAATGTGCACTGTAGAAAGGATGCTTTTCAGTAAAGAATGTTCTAGAGAAACTGTGTCCACATGCAGCAGAAGGAAGCACGTTCTGTCTGCACTCACACCCAAATGGCTCCAAGACTTACATGTGTGGCTCCAGAGTACTCTGCTTCTGAACGTAAACATGGCTGAAATGCATAGGATCCCGAAACACAGAGAGCACAAGAAAAAATTGTCTACCTTAAGCTGAAAAGGTTCAACACAGCGAAGGAAATGATCAACAACGTGGGAGAAACACTTGGAACGTGCTGGGGAAAGGAAGAGGGTGTCCCCACAGGGTGTTATCCGGGAGTACTAGTTCTGTTGTACCGTAGTATGGAAGCAAGGCATTATTCCACATGGCTAACAGAGATTATTTTAAATGTTTTTAATACAAAGAAAATGACTTTTTAAGGTGAAAGACTTCAGTGATCTTGATCTGATTATTACAAAATCCGCAAACAGTGAAATGTCACCATATATATGCCATTTGCCAATTAAAATTATTTTTATAATGCAAAGTTTACTTACAGTGAACTAAACATTTTGCAAATTCCAATTATATCATTTAATGAGATTTGATAAATGCCTGTATAACCACCTAGTCCACACCCTGGATGGCCAGACTCTGACATTACCCTCCTGTCCTTTTACAGATACAATTCCTTTCACGGATTTTAAAACTGTTAATTAGTTTTGCCTCATTATGATCTTATTTTCTAAAAAGATACAAATCTCTACAGTCCTTTAATCCAAACATTCAACTAGAAACTCAGTAAGAAACTCATCGTGTATACAGCTGCTGCTTTGCTTTCCCCTGGACTGGAGGAGTGGGAGGGTCCTAGCTTTCGTTCCACAAGCTGGAGAGCAAATTGCATTTTAATAACCCGCTATCAGCCAGGTGGTGTGGCGCACACCTTTAATCCCAGCACTCAAAAGGCCGAGGCAGGCAGATCTCTGAGTTGGAGGCCAGCCTGGTCTACAGATTGAGTTCCAGGACAGGCTCCAAAGCTACAGAGAAACCCTGTCTCAAAAACCAAAGCAACAACAACAACAACAAAAAGCAAACAAAAAACAAACAAACAAACCCTCTGTCGAAAGGGACCTGGTAAACTCTGTATATTTGGAAGACAAGGAAGTTGTAAAGGATAGGCATCCTGGGTGCTACCATGTCCAGCCCTTGTATTTCCCCAGCAAAATCAAGTGAATCAAATTCTTTATATGCACTGATCACCCTTTAACTTTGGCCACTCAAGTTTGATGGATTTCTGTGCTTTGAACTTCTCTTCTCTTACAGAGCTCATCAAAATGCTGGGTTTTTAAAGTTATTTAATGCCTGAAACAACATAGAAATTCCTGGCACCGGTCTCCCTCTCTAAAAGAGAGTGGAAAGGCGCTCCATTCTGGAAGAAGTTCACATCAGTTCAGAATCCGGGAGATTTGGCTTGGTCTTTCCTGCGCATCCTCTTCTGGGCACCACCGTGCTAACAGAGATGGAGACGCAAAACAGCAAGGGTCCCGAGATGCACCGGCTTCCACAGGACCGGTCTCATAGAAATGTTGTTTTCCCTCAGAAACATACTTGTCTTTGAGAAAAAGCAACTACAGAGCAAACCCTTGGGTAAGGTTGAAAACAGGTACCATGGAAAATATTCTTATTGATTTTTATAACTGTGTTTGGCAGTGGCTGGGTGCTGGGTTATCCAATGTAAGCATCGCGGGATTTTCTTTTCCATTGGTAGTATAGGAGAGTTTCTCTCAGTAAACATTTGCTTTAGGGAAGCATAAAAGGTCAGTTTTGGCCAAGTGCATCAGTCCTCCGACTGCCATCTGTAAAACAAACATTTAGACATTGCCTTTTTGTGTGACCCTTTTAAAAACACACAAGCCCTAAGTCCATCCTCTTTTTCACATAAAACTCCCATTGGGCTTTAGTGGGAACATTTTTCAAGTTAAGTTCAGAGGAATGAGGACGTTTTACAATGGCCTCTTGTGAGAACTTCCCTGGGCAGAACTTGTCTAGCTCGTCATTTCTCCTGAGAGAGTTTTATGATCTTTGAAAATGTCCACATCAACCCCATGCTGTGAATTCTTGGGACTTCTTGACTGCATGAAGATAGGTCTACTTTGTGGTAACGTTCAAGCCCCGTGTTTGGGGGTGGGGGAAAGAGAAGGTACCCACCTATACCCCTCATGCATCCATCAATCTGTCTGTTCTCAGGGCTCACTCTGAAGAAGCATACACCACTCAGCTGTGTCAGATACTGTCCCGAGAGCATCATGTGCACCATTTCAGCCAATCCTGGGTGTTTGGCATTGCTATCCTGGAGTCGCCATAAAGAAAATGAGACTCAAGTGGCTAAAAGTACACTGAGGCGCCCACAAAAGAGCCAATAATATTTAGACAGTCTGCAGTGCCTCCCTGTGCTTCCTACTTTAAGCTCATGCATTGACTTCCCTTGATGATAGACTACAAATATAAGATGAAACAAATACTTATTTCCCCAGGTTTCTCTTCCTTCCTTCCTTCCTTCCTTCCTTCCTTCCTTCCTTCCTTCCTTCCTTCCTTCCTTCCTTGTTTTTTGAAACAGGGTTCTTTGTGTAGCTTTAGCTGTTCTGGAACTCATTTTGCAGACCAGCCTGGCCTCAAACTCATGGAGATGCACCTGCCTCTGCCACCCCAAGTGCTAGAATAAAGATGTGTTTCACTACTGCCCTGCCCCAGGTTTCTTCTGGTCTGGTTGTTTGTTATAGCAACAGAAAGCAAACTAAGAGACCTTTGGTTCCTTCAAAGTCATTGCTCTTAGTTGCATTGTTCTCTAATATTTCTGCCCTGTGCTTACAGAGGATTGGAACCTGTGGATTCCTTCCAGGCTAATGTGGTTTGATGGAACAATATTCCCCTGAAAGGTCTCCGTGAACCCTAAAAATTCTTCTCCCAACAAACAGCAGGAAGCAGTTTAAAGAAACTACACCTAAATTCTCAAAATGATTCTTTATGAATCTTTGTTTTCACTTAAAGTACATTGTTATAGATCTTGGTCGATTGATACAAATTTAAAGTTGATTTTGTTACACTGTGTATATTTTACTCTTGTTTAAAGTTGATTTTGTTACACTGTGTATGTGTATGTTTTACTCTTGTTTAAGGTATTACAATTGTGTAGCTCATTAAATGTAATGTATAATTAAGAAATATAGATTAATAGTCATTTATAATAGTCAAACTTGAGTTTGTTAATTAGTTTTTCTAGTTGTACAGAGATATATTTCAGATGGATAGATAGTCTTCAAACCTTTCAAAGACTTACAGAATATGGCATTTAAAATGTTTTAAGAACTTAGACTTTTCTTGACCGTGAGACATGTTTGCTTCTGTCAGCACCAGTTACTTCAGAGATGTTGATGGGCATTGAAGAAACTCATTATGGAATCTGCCTTCAGTGTGACAAGGCTAGACATCTGGACAAGAAATGGCTCTTGCCTGGACTGCTTGATGGTATGCTGTATGAACTGGATATGCAGGACCCACAGAAAAGTGACTGTTGAACTTTCCAAAAGATGAGACAGTACTTCAGGATTCCTGCTTCATGAAAGAGTCTGCCAGACATTCTGTAGCACACAGAAGAAAGTGACTGACAAACTGCCAATATGGCCGAAACCCTCTTTCAAATTTCCTACTTCATGGAAAAGTCTGCCGGATACTATGGGCCTGTAGACTGAAGGTGGATGCCCCAATGTTACAAAAGAATTTTAGGTGACTGTCCAGGCAGTGAGATGTCTCTGTCAATTCTAAAATTTTGGAAGTTGCTTACAATGCACTTCCTGTTTACTTAGGTAATATTATATCCTTCTGGGGTCTTTGAAGAGTTGAAGACAGATAGTTATAATTTTTCTGAGTTATGATAAAAGATAAATTAGATATTAAACTTTAGACTCATAAAGATAAAATAGATGATAGTATATTTTCTTTAATTTGCTAGATACAAATAGACTAAATATTGTAATTGTAATTATTGCTTGAACCTGTTTTATTATATGTAATTTTACTATGTTAAAGTTAAAACCTTCCTTTTTATTTAGACGGAAAAGGGGAGATGATGGGGGATTCCCCTCTGTATGCTATGAATATGTTTTATTACCATTGGTTAATAAAGAAGCTGCTTCCGCCTATAGCAGGGCAGAATATAGCCAGGCTGGAAGATATATATATATATATGTATGTAGGTATAAAGAGAGTAGGCGGGGTCAGAGAGACACTATGTAGCTGCCGAGGAAGAAAGACACTGGGAGTTGGTAATACAGTCTTGTGACAATAAATAGATGTATAGAAATGGGTTAATTTAAGATATAAGAGTTAGTTAATGAGAAACCTGAGCCAATAGGCCAACCAATGTCATAATTAATACAGTTTCTGTGTGATTATTCTCTTCTGGGCAGCCAGGAAATGAAAGAGTAGTCTCCGGCTATATCTTGCTCCTAGTCCTGCCTCTTTGTAAGGAACCTGAACACACGGAACTAGGGTTCCTGCTTTTTTCATCTTTGTCTGGCCAGAGCAGGGTCCCACAGTTGTTCAGTAAATAAATTCGACATTTAAAAGTTACCCCTTTTTTTGTGATTATGAAACTTAGAGCTTGTTATTATGAAAAACTAGAAAATAGAGAAGAGTGTGTTTTCTCTCAAACTCATTATTTCAACTTAATACATGGTCCTCACAAATTAAAAAGAAATCATAATCTTGCTTTGTATCTGCTTGTATAACAGTAAAGTCACCACTGATTCCTTGAGTTTGGTTTTTATTACGCCCCATTAGTGCAGGGTGGTTAAGGCTTCTAGCCCCCAGAGAGCTGGGAAGAAAAAGAGGAGATGCTCACACTTCCCCTCCATGGTGAGCTCTGCAGGAGATTTTGAGAGTCTGTTGCATCTCTGAGTCAGTCCAAGGGACACTGCTACAAAAGTGTCCCCTCCTTACTTCCAGGATCAGAGTTATAGCGAGGAAGTCAACAGAAACAGCTTCTGTTCGGCTCACTGGTTATTTAAGGACCATAGTGTCAAGCAGTCTATTAGTGAAAGTCCAGGCCCTAGTGGGCTGGAGGGGCAACCTTGCATGGGTGCTGGCTAGTCTGAAGGGCTTCAGAACTCAATGCACTTCAAGACTCTTGATGTTAACATTTCTTATTTTTACACAAGACGATGACCAAATTGTAAATGCGGCTTACAAACATGCAGAGGACTCTAAATGAACATCAAGACTTTTTTTAAATTATCAATGTTTTTTTCTCAGTTATCCTTTTATATTTTTAATCAGCAAAAACAGAAGTTTCCCCCCCCACCACAGTTCATGATGAAATATGTAATATTATGTAAATACCGTAGTAAACTTGGTCATGGAAATGGGTCTTGGGAGGCCAATGGCTGAAGAGTTATAACCCAGTGACGGACCGTAAGTTATCTGAAATTAGATAGGAAATTCTAATACCAAATGTGGACCAGTGTAGCCCATAACAGAGGCTGGAGAAAGGAGGTGGCAGGGGGGCATTTGAGGAGCATGTGGGTACACTGTGGGTTGCTGTGGGGTTCATGTCCCTGTGTCTTTCTGCACCCATCACATTTATTTCAGTGTTAAAGCAAAGATGTCTGCACTATCCTCAAATGTCTTCCTAGTCTACCTATTACAAAGGAACGGATTTATATATTTTAAACAAGTTTAGACTATAGCTGAGTAAACTTTGTCAAAAGCCAGAAATAGGAAACGTGAATCATTGCAAATAAGAACTATTTAATACATAAGGATCAGTGAGACCATTGCCCACCACCTGTTCTAGACGTGTTAGCTCATGCTTGGTTCATATTTCGGCTGCTGCCATTGTCTGCACAACTAAATAAGTCATTCCAGAGAAAGTTAAAGAGGAATGGTTTGGGGTTCTGTTCGTTCATCTTTCTGAAGAAAGATAGGTATATATAAGATAAGGATAAGGAAGCTGGGCGGTGGTGGCGCACGCCTTAAATCCCAACACTCGGGAGGCAGAGGCAGAGGCAGGCAGATCTCTGTGAGTTCGAGGTCAGCCTGGTCTACAAGAGCTAGTTCCAGGATAGGCTCCAAAGCTGCAGAGAAACCCTGACTCGAAAAAACAAAACCAAAAAACAAAACAAAAATTAAGGATAAGGGAGAGAGGAGGCAGCAGGCGCTCCTCTGTCTCTGGGTCTTTTGTCTTTTGTCCTACCTGCCTCAAACTGACTCTGTGCCTGGATGATGTTGTTTATTTTTGGTATATAAGATGAGAGGTCATTGGATCATCATGTGGGAGGAACTGAGTGCCCACAGAGGCTGAAACAAGCTCTGCCCACGCAGAGGTCACGATCTAGTGGCGGAAAGACATCCGAGATCACGTGTACTTCTTACATAACAGAAGAATGAACCTCATGATTTCCTATTTCCGCATCTGTCATGTATGCAGTTTTTAAATGAATAAAACTTAACAATGCCTATTTCACTTCTCAGGTCATTTCTATCAAAGATTTTACAAATACATTTGAAACTCTTTGATGTTTACCCTTAGACATAAACACTGTCATTAATTTTGATAAATGTCGCCTTGGTTTTTATATTGCCTTTATCATATATATGGCTATCCTTACACAATAGAGTCTGTCTGCAATTCATTGAACTTTAATATGAAAATTTATAATCTTAATAAAATATCAAAAGCTTTGAGCCAAAAAGATACATATTAATGTATATGCAACCGAGCACAAGCAGATGTAGGACAGGGAGGGTCATGTTTTTCCATTAACTGATTAGGATTTCTTGCTCCTGTGCAAGCCTCGCGGAAGTCTGAAAAATGAGTTTTCCGAATTTATTTCCAGTGTAGAGAAATACGTCTTTTATTCAGCGCAGGTGGTCAAATGAAAAGAGCCATGAACGCCATCCGGTTTTCTCTCTGAACTTTTATCTTTCCACAGATGATCCCTGGGTTCAGTAAACCAGAAGCCATCCAGTTTCCCAAATTAAAACCAACTAATTCCTGCCCCTGCTCTCGCTCCGCACCCTGCCCCTCCTTCCTACACACACCCACTCCGTGTTCTGTCAGCATCATCTCTTCCTGCCCGCATTGGCCTTACAGTAGCTGCTCTGATGTCTGTTTTCTTCCCTAAAACCCATCCTCAGCCTGACCACTAGGGTGATGATATGAATTATAAATCTCAGATGGCATCCTCACTTGCTCTGGCCTTCCCAGAGCATCTCACCTCATTCGGTGTGAAATCTTAAACTTGACCAGAGCGAGAAAGACACACACCTCCACATGGCTGACACTGCCTGTGCCTCTGAGCTTGCCTGTGACATTTTGTTTTCAGCCACCCAAAACACACTGCTCCGCTTCGTGACATAGACACCAGTTTTTCCCTCTTTTGGAGGGTGCTCAGTTGAACTGCCTCCTTGTTGGGGTCTTAGTCTGAATCTCACTTCTAGAACACACTCTCTCAGATGCCATGATCGTCCTTCTACATTCTCCTGTTAAACCGTTCATTTTATTTTCTGCACAGTGCTGTTGTTATCTGACATCATTTTCATCGGATTGTTCATTCTGCTCACTTTCTCCTCCCCTCAGGATGAAAGCTTCACACCAGCCTGTCTTTCTTGTCTGGTACTATGTTCCTGCCACTTCTTTTAGTGCCTGACGTTGGGTTCTAAAGGCTGAGAAAAACAAAAGCGAATTTTGTTTTCTGGATTAAAGAGCTGTGTTTATTCTGTTTAATGTAGATGCTTTCAGCCTAAACAAAAGGTTTGCGCCTACATGGTCATTCCAGCCTAGTTGAAAGAGTTAACAATGGGGAACTCTTAGAGATGATTTACTATATCCAAGGAATGTATATCCTTTCTACCTATTAGCACATGAGGTGGGTACTCTTATTCCAAACTGAAATGGTAAGAAAACCATGGCCCCTGAAAGTCAGTGGCATAGAGCTGGATATTGAATTAGACAGCCTACCTAGAAAGTCAGGAGGCTCGTGGCTGATCTCTCTCCCTAGATCGCTAACCACACAGTCATGTTTCCCTAAGATCTGACCTATCAGCCAATCCGTAGAATGGTAATGTACCTTAATTTTTTTCCCCCTTAAAAAGGTAAGAAAGAAAACAATCAGGTAAATAGAAGAACAATTACACATTAATTATGGCATGTACATGTACTTACAATATAAAGAGCACAAACACGCATTTTCTATACTCTTAGAAGAGCCTTAAGCATGAAGCAGCACATTTATTGGTTAGCAACAAGTGGACTTTTTGGTACACATCCAGTCATACTTAGTCTGGTTTGGGCCTTGACTGTTCTTTTTTTCTTTAGCTTTTAGGAGGGACATCTGGAAGCAGTTTGAATTTTACTTGAGAGCCTGCGATGCCAGCCCGTGTCTAGCCGAAGGGTCCAAGGGGACAAAGAGGAAGACGAAAGGCACTATGACTTTCAGAAAGTGTGGCATCGGGGACAGACTGGGCAGAAGCTCCTATGCAAAACAAGGTACTGCCAAGGCCAGGGAGGGAAGTGGGAAACCATGGCAGCGCTTGAACCCATCCACTGGGCACACTCGTCAAGAGCCACTGGTCCGCTGGGTCCACTGAGGTGAGAGCTAACATACCAGGCATCCACAGCTCTTGTGCAAGCCAACTGTATTCCTTACATACGTGAACAGTGATGCTATGCCATGTTGAGCGTCTTCCCTTCATGGAGAAGGATGTGACCTCACATCCTTCTAAAGAATATCACTTTTGTGGAGCTGATGATGATATTCCGTGGCGCAGAAAAGCGAGCGGTATAGAATATCTGCTAGGGAATTAATAGGAACAGAGTTACTGGAAGCCTATATGCTGAGAAACACTTGTCAAATGTAGACTATGTGTCAAATGAACAAGAAGGACTAGTCAAGATGGGACTTCAACATGGGACTCCAGAACCATGCTTTTGCAGAGGTGACTCAGGGTTTTCTATTGTCAATTTATACTCCAGACCTTTCCATTTCAAAGAGTCATTAACACATGCCTGAATGTATTTTCATTTCCTCTTTCATTTGACTGTTTTACCTAAGGAACAAAATTCAGCCTAAGAAGATTGAACAGCGAACACTCTGTCAGGTCTGTCCGATTTCTATTCTCAAACGAGGTGGTTTATTCTGCTGAACAGAAGGGAATTTAGAAATGTTTTCCTTGAGGGGTGGAGGAGGCAGAGTTCTTTGTGTTTTCAAATATGAGATAGAAGGGGTCCTCCAGAGATGACAGAGTGACAGGAAAGCAAGATTTGGGGCCGCATGTTGTGGAGAAGCAGCCCATCAAGAAATTAGCTTTGTTATGAAGCCATGGGCCCTGTAAGAAGAGTCAGACTTGAATACCACTCCGTTCAGTACTAATTTCTATTCCACTTCATATATATATGTATATATGTAATATATTTTGGTCATTTTTCTCCCTATTTCTCTCTCTCATACTTTACCCCCCACTCTCACTGAACTGCTTCTTTTCAGCAATTCCCTCCTTATTCTCATGTCTTTTGTTTTGCTTGCTTTGTGACCCACTGAGTTTCTTTAGGGTTCCTTGCATGAGCCTGGGTAGAGGTTCTATTTTCTGGAGCACGGCAACTTATCATTGAATACTCTCTTAAGGAAAGTAAGTCAGCCTCTTCACGTAACAAATGGTGTTCTACCTTGAGGACAGATAAATTGGACCCAACGGCTGTAGAAACAAGAATACAGCTGCAGAACAGGCAGTAAGAACATAAATTTGGAAAAAGACATGATACAGAGTGTCCAGCTACTCACAAGAATGTGAGAGTTCTGGACTTCCTTAGTGTGTGGGATGGAGACTTAATTCATTTCATTTAATTACGAAAGTATTAAATTCCCCTAGGGCAGCAAGACTTGGGAAGACTTAGACAGCAGGCATTTTGGATTATATATGTAAATAGTTGGGCTTAGAATACTGGACGAAAAACTATCATGTGGCATTAAAGAGAAGTTAGTAGTGGATGGTATAGATCGAAAGAATCCCTCCTATTTGTATTCATTAGTGTAGGAATTGGCATCAGGTGCCCCTGGTTGGGTCTTCAATGGTAAGATATGTAATTCTGGATGAAGAAAATTAGTAAATTCAATCCCTGGCCATAGCAATTGGTTACAAATATAAGCAATAACCCATCCAAGACGATGCAATGGAGTAAAAAGGCACAGGAAAGAGTTTCCCACGGTTTCCAGTTCTCCCAAACCCAAGTCTTATATTGGATTACTGGTCAGAGTCTATTTTACTTATTAGCAGAGTAATAGCAACAGCTTAGATCTAGGGCCGGTGTGCACACTTGCACACACACACACACACACACACACACACACACACACACACACAGAAGCCTTTGGAGAAACAGCTGCCACCAGGAAAAGCCATAGCCATGCAGCATCCCGTGATGGGAGCCAAGAAGAGCAGCAACTGAGGGAAGGAAGGGAGGGCAGCAGAGAAAGCCAGAGATTCTGCCAGGTACTGTGTTGAGCTCTCTGATGGTTTCTTTAATTCTCTGAGTAAATCTCATCTCCAATGGCAGAGAAGGTACTGGAATCTCAGAGATACTTAGTAAATTGCCCAAGACAGGAACAAGAGTTAGCTTTCTAGTAGCTATGTCCCACTTCAAATTCCAATCTTATTTACCTCTGGAGCTTGAAAAATGAGAAAAGCATGCATTTGGGAGCTGGGGCTATCTTTCCTAATTGCATTTATTTATTTATTTGTTTATTATTATTATGCGCGTGTGCAGGCATACAAAGGACTAAAGGACAACTTGTGGATGATCTTTCTGTCTGCCCTGTGAGTCCTGGTGCCTGGTGGTGTCAAACTCAGGTTCCTAGGCTTGCTTGGCAGCAGTCACCTTTCCATGCTGGGAGCTGGCATGTTTATGGGGATTTTACCTATGGACTCAGGAGAAAAATAATTCTGCCCCTCGATTTCTTTTGAACTCTCTCTGCCCTCTTTCCTCTATGTTCCCCACCCAGATGGCTTCTTGTAGGAAACTTGAGTTGTATCTATTTACCGATTAATTGTTCATTCGGAGTCTTGTACAGACCTTCACAACTAAAAAAAGGGGTGATTACTCAATAATAAAACAGGCTGCAAAATGATAAGATATAGAATTCAGTTACTATTCTTTAATTTTGATTCTTCAACAATTTCATGCATGCATATAACATATTTTGGTGGTTTTTATTCCTATTACCCTCTCTCACGCCTTACCTCTGCCCACTGAACAAATCCCCTCTCGCTTTCACGTCTTTTGTTTGGCTTGTTTTGTGACCCACCTCGGTTCAATAGGGTTCCTTGCATGAGCTTGGGTAGAGGTTGCATTTTTTTCTGGAGCCTGGCAGTTGCCCATTCACGCATTCCTAAGGAAAGCAACTCAGCTGCCAGTAGTTCCTCAGGAGGGGGGTGGGGCCTCAGCTTCAGGAGCCACACCCTTGACCGTGATGGAATACCGACAGGCACCGCTTTTTAATGTGTCTGACGCAACTTGCTCTTACCTGTCAGAGAGACACATGCGACACGTTGGATTCACAAACAAGTCTGCATCGTTAATCTCACGTTAGGAACCTTCTGTGACAGAAGAGCCATCTTAACTCTGTAGATAGAGGGGAGCCAGGAGCGCTGCAGAGATGTGGTGCTGCGAAGCAGATTTATGTCTTGTCTTTCTAAGCAAGGAGAGTCAACTTCGCTCAGAGAAGAGGTAGGGGCAGTGGGCAAGAGCCTCCTGGCTGTGGCTCTGTGTGCGCATGCGGCAAACTGTCACACTCCTGTGCTTCAAAAAATAGCCAAAGAAAGGTGGTTTCTAGAAACAGATGTGGAGTCCGGCGTTTGCGTTAACTACTGATTTGCAGTTAAGGAAAGAGAGATGCCATCTTCAACCAAACGGAACAAATGCCAGGAAAACCTTTTAGTGGCTGAAAGGGTTTCTGTGTACTTGGGAGCTCATTCTTACCTCTTTCTCTATTTCAGCCCATCAGAGAGATTTAAAGCAGGATTCATTAAAAAAGAAAAAAAAAAAAAGAATTCCCTTTCTGCCTGTTTACTACATGCTTTAAGAATTCTTTAATCTGAGAAATGCCTCAATGCCCATTGTCTGTTCTGAGTTGGTTTAGCTGGACTGAATGCCACACGAGTGGATGGGAAAGAGGCAGTGGCTAAAAGCCAGCTCATGAGAGAGAGGTCTCTCCCCAGGAGCATTCTGCATGGAAGATGCGAGAGAAAGTCAGAGACTATATACTGCTCTCCATGGAAACTGAATGGGTAGAAACTTTTAAAATCTCTAAGACATGTTGCTGTGCTTTTACACTCAATCCACAGAGCACGCTTATAGTCACTCCAGTTATAAGTGAGTTTTGTGTGTTTTAATAATACAGTTTTAAATAGATAGTGGCTTGGGTGTGTGTGGAGGAGCCCATTTTTAGGGTATACAGACCTGTTGTATGTGTGGGGGAATTTAACATTAAGGATATCTAGCCCCACCCAACGTGCATACAGTAAATAAATAAGCAGGCAAAAGGTAAAAAAACACCACTACCAAAGTGGCTTAGAGGGTAAATGTGTTTGATGGGAAGCCTGTCGATGTGAGGCTGATCTCTAAGACCTAAGTAGTTGGAGGAAACAATACATAGATTCCCCAGAGTTGTCTGCTATCTTACATATACCCCTCTCAATAAAGAAATAAATGAAAGTTGTAGGGTAAAAGGGCCATCCAAAGAAACCCACCCTGACCCTGAAACCAGACCCAACCAAAGAAACACACCCTGACCCTGAAACCAGAGCCAAAGAAACACACTTTGTCCCTGGAACCAGAGCCAGGAAAGAAATATGCCCTGGCCCTGAAACTGGAGCCAAAAGGCTAAAAATGCCCAGAGGGGGAAAAAAAACCCCACACCTTAGCTCTGAAACCAGAGCCAATTCTACCTCTGACTAACTGAAAATGAAACTAACCAATCCCTGAGCAGGAACACCAACCAATGCACGAGCATGAAATCCAGCCAATCTTAGCTTGTCCAAGCTCAAGTCTGACCAATTTCCTCCTTGAAAATCTTCTCCCTGGAAAAACTCCACCCATAAGAAGTCCTATAGAAGCCTCTCTGCCTGTTCAGTTGGCAGCGGTCCTCCTCCACCCCAGCAGAGGCAGTCACTTCCCAAATAATCTGCTTCTTGAAAGAGTTTTCAGTGGAGACCCTTTCAACAGCGTGGAGCAGACTCTCCGCTGAGAAGTTACCTTACCTGGGCAGAGCAGAGGAAGAAACCAATACCGCTGCTGGGAAACTCCCTTGGGAGCAGAACAGAAGAAACAATTTCCTGGTAGAGCAGATTGCTACATTTCTGCAAGGGTTTCCCCTTAGCAGAGTGAAGCAGAAGTAGTAACATCTTGGACCTGAGCTAAGAAGAAATGGATCCCTCCAGTGGGAAACTCCCTTAGGGGGCAAAGCAGAGCTCATCTTTAATGGCTCTTTTCAGAGAGGAACAAGGTTGCCACATCCTGTGAGGAGACCATTCCCCCACTGAACCCGGGCTTCAGGTATAGCCCTGTCTTCCTTACTTGTCAAGATACCCTTCCCTCCAGAGCTGTGATGCTTGTAAAGGAAGAGAGAGAAAGGGATGGAATGTTGTGGATAGCTTTAATTGCTCACCTGGCACAGCCTAGAATCATCTGAGAAGGTGGTATCAATTGAGGGATTGCCTAGACCATACTGACTTGTGGGGATATCTGTGAGGGATTGTCTTGAGTGTTAACTGATTTAGAAGGGCCAAGCCCACTGTGGGCAGCGACACACTTTGGGAAGGGAGTCCTGGGATGCATAAGAAAACTGGCAAGCAGCTAATGTTTCTCTATGGATTCCGCTTTAAGGTCCTGCTCCAGTTCCTAAGGGACTCACCTCAATGGTGGACGATGACATAGAAGTGTAAGTCACCTAAATCCCTTCCTCCTATAAGCTGCTTTTGGTCAAAGTGTTGTATCAAAGCATCAGAAATAGAAGTAGAAAAAGTTCCATCTCTACAGCCATTGATCGATAAATATGAGTCAATGGGTCTAGACTTTAGGGCTGGTCCCATGGGCCTACTCATCAGTGTTGCCATCTGCTGACCTACGCATCCAGGCAGTCATCCCAAGGGCTCCATCAACAAGTCTGTCCTCAGACTGTACTATATGTCCTTCCAAGAACGTCTTCATGGGGTGAAGGTAAATAGCTTCCTAACAGGTATAGTTCACAAACTGAAGTAAGTCCCAACTTCTTCAAATGCACTGACATGCTTTTAAGATAGCCAGAGACATGAAGAGCCAAGAAGACTCAGCTCTCCCAAGTAATGCAGTAATTTCCTTGTCGTTGACTTCGAAGATACAAAATTGAACTGACTGATGAATAGCTACAGTGATATTTTATTGGTGTATTAATAAATAAAGCTTGCCTGAAGATCAGAGTGCAAAGCAGCCACACTCGTCAGCCACACAGGCCGGGCAGTGGCGGCACACACCTTTGATCCCAGCAGCCACACTAGTCAGCCAGAGAGGCTGGGTGGTAGTGGTGCACACCTTTAATCCCAGCACTAGAGAAGAATACAAGATGGGAGCTCCTACCCTGCTGTCTGAGGTTTTGTGCAGAGCATTGCAGTCACATTGGGGATTGCTCCTTTGCTGGCCTGAGCTTTGATAGAGGTAAGAACTCTCTAGTAGCTGGCTGCTTTGCTTTTCCGATCTTCAGTTTGAATGGCAGTATCTGTCTCTGGTTTTTATTGTTTGTGCTACAAAGAGCTCAAAATGGCTTTAAGGAAACTGAGCAAACTTGAAGAAAACACGGAGCAATGGTTCTATGAAATCAAGAAGATAATAACATCCAAAAGAAGAAATATGGAAATTGTAATTGTAGAAAAAAAAAAAAGCCTAGCGGGGACTCTGGAGCTGAAAACACAATGAATGAAATGAAAATGTAATAGAGAATATCAACAACATGACTGAGCAGAAGAATCAGAACGCTGAAGAAGGGATGCTGGGAAATATTGTCAGACAAGAAAAAAACTAGAGAAAACCAAGAAAGCTTTTAAGAGTCATGTGGCGTTAATTAGACAATACTTAAATTGTAGAAACCTGAAGGAGAATAGGAAGATAAGGGAATAGAATAATTATTTTAAAAAATAGCATTAAACTGTCTAAGTTTGAACAAAAAAGATTCAAGGGCAGGAGGTAAAAAAAAAAATGAACTTATCTGTTAGATCCATCTATGTAATAGAAGAAGAATGGGCCTTATTCTCAGGCACTCACAGAATTGTCTCGGACATGTTCTTATGTTAGGTCACACAGTAAGTCTTAAATAACCAGAAGGGTATGAAACTAGAAAAATAAACTCTGCTCAAAGTTAGCATAAAGAAGAGACCAAGAAATCTCTGCAGAGAAGTCAGTGACTTGGAGACTAGGAATGCAGCAGAAAAGATCAGAGAGAGCAAGAGAGGCTTCACAAAGATCTGTCCTTAAAGGTGCTTGACTTGCTATGAGCATGCACCATGAACATGCCTGGTGCCCAGGGAGACAGGAAGAGAGGGTATTGGATACCTGGATCTGGAGATACAGATGCTTGTGAGCTGCCATGTGGGTACTGGGAAATGAATTTTGATCTTCTGCAGAAGCAGCAGCTGCTCTTAACCACTGCACCAGTTTTTGAACTGATTTTTTCTCTCCCTCCCTCCCTTCTTCCTTCCTTCCTTCTTTCTTTCTTCTTCCTTTTTTCTTTCCTCCTTTCTTCCATCTATCCTTCCTTTCTTCCCTTTTCCTTCCTTCCTTTCTTTTTCTTTCTTCTTCCTTTTTCTTTCTTACTTTCTTCCTTCTATCCATCCATCCATCCTTCCTTCCTTCCTTTCTTTCTTTTTCTTTCTTCTTCCTTTTTTCTTTCTTACTTTTTTCCATCTATCCTTCCTTTCTTCCCTTGTCCTTCCTTCCTTCCTTTTTTTCTGAATTGTGGATCACAATGTTAAGCAGCTTCACACAAAGTCACACAAAGGCAAGCAATGCAGGCCTTCTCTCATATGTAAAGTCAGAAGGTGGGAGGAAGGACGTGGCAGCAAAGGGATTAGCCATGTAGCATGCACACATACCCATATGTGTAATTCAAACATGGGACACACATATGTAAAATATAGAATCATTTATAAAACAAAAACTCCCAACAAGAAAAGTTCAAGACGTGACTGTTAAATTTTACTTTAAATTCAAAGAAGAAAAAAAAATCATTCTAAAAATTTTTTTAGTTGAAAAGAGAATATTTACAATTTCACGAATATAACAACACTTTGATAATAAAGTCATACAAAGATACCACAAGAAACTAGTGAACAAACACCTAAATACAAACATTGACTGGTTAACATACATGCATCAGATAAACAAAATATGTTCAAACTGAATCCAATAGCATGACCAAAATATAATACACCATGAAGTGCTATATTAAAGAGATAGAAGAATAGTCTTTGCCGTGTAATCTATGAATGTGATATTCTTCATTAATAGAACCAAGGACAAAAATATACGAGTATCTTAAAAAAATGCCAAAAAGCCCTAGAAGAAACTTCATTGTACACTCATTAAAAAATGCCTTCAACAGATCAGACGTGAAGGAACACACACAGTACAATCAAGGTAATGATCCCCAACAGCTAATATACATACACAATATAATACACATACATAGCATAATCAAGGTCATATATGACCCCTGACAGCTAATATACATACACAGTATAATGCACAAACACAGCATAATCAAGGTCATATATGACCCTGACAGCTAATACACATACACAATATAATACACATACACATCATAATCAAGGTCATATATGACCCCTGACAGCTAATATACATACACAGTATAATACACATACACAGCATAATCAAGGTCATATATGACCCTTGACAGCTAATATACATACACAGTATAATACACATACACAGCATAATCAAGATCATATATGACCCCCTACAGCTAATACACATACACAATATAATACACATACATAGCATAATCAAGGTCATATATGACCCCTGACAGCTAATATACATACACAATATAATACACATACATAGCATAATCAAGGTCACATATGACCCCCAATAGCTAATACACATACACAATATAATACACATACATAGCATAATCAAGGTCATATATGACCCCTGAAAGCTAATATACATACACAGTATAATTAAGGTCTTATATGACCCCTGACAGATAATATACATATACAATATAATATACATACACAATATAATACACATACACAGCATAATCAAGGTCATATATGACATACCAACAACTAAGATACATAATTTTATGTACTTAATCAGTATAATCAAGGTCATATATGAAACCCTACAGCTAATACACATATACAATATAATATACATACACAGTATAATCAAGGTCATACATGACACACTGACAGCTAATATCATAGGTCATATATGACATACCAACAGTTAGTGTCATTGGTCATATATGACACAGCAATGGCTAATATCATAGCTATCATGTAGGACACATTGACAACTAATATCACAGCCATGGATGAAAAGCTTTTCTTTCAATATCAAGAGCAAAGAGGCTCAACCTCATTGGTTCTATCTAAAAAATTACTAGAAATGCTGATCAGAGCAAGTAAGCAGGATGGTTTAAAATCTCTCAAACTTACTCCAAAATCCAAAGAAGCTAAAGGTCTCATTCTATTGGCTTATCAGCTGCTTGTCCGGTTGCTGTGATGAAACACCGTGACCGAGGCAGCTGATACAAGACTTTAACAGACTTCCGGTTCCAGGGGGATAAGAGCCCAGCATGATGGCGGAACATGGCAGCGGGAGTAGGCATGACAACAGGAACAGGAAATCGAAAGAATAAATGGGAAGTTGGAGAAGCATTTTCCTCTCTGAGCTGCCCCTAGTAACATTTTCTCTAGCAAGGCTGTGCCTACTAAGCCTCCCCGAGCAGCATGGATGAATGGGGACTGATTGTTCAAATACCCATGGAGGATTGGGATTATTCAAAGCACCACGGTTGGCTAGTGCGTCTCATGGCGTGAGCTCTGTTTATTTCTGTGTTCCCACAAGCTCTAAACCATAGTCTCTTACTTCCACAAGTCTTACCAAAGTCTTAAAAATTACCCAGAAATTAGTACATATCTGCATCTCCATTAGCTTCTAGAAGTGTCCCAACATAGGAGCTCAGCAAATGAATTGTGTTTATGAGAACCCAGCCCAATGAAAAGGGAGCATTGGCTACTGCAGGGCATTCTAACCAAATCTGACTTTGTTATCATAAAACATCATGAGGAAAAAGCCACATCTGGAAGCCCAGTATAGTTATAGTGACTTCAGGTCTGTGCTGTTTGGAGACTATGCTACATAAGAGGTTACCTGTGAAGAAAACGCACATTATTTTATATACCATGATAAATATGCATTATTCCAGGGTTTTTATTAGAAACACTATCCAGAAGTCTTTAAGTTTTATATCATGAAAGGACTACTTTAGTTAACACTTCTAACCATAAGGGCGCGTGAACAGTAGAGCATTCGTAGTTAAAGCTGAGCTGAAGACAAGAGAGTTGACGGAATTCATTTTAAGGCAAGGTGGGTGCGTGTGGAAGCAGTGTTGCCTTGAGAACGCAAATCACTTCCTGACGTCTCCGCTTATTGGAATGGACAAGGCAGTTTTTTCTTTCATCCTTAAAGACATCATACTTGGGACACTTTATGGAACCATCTTGGGAGGAGCTTACTGGATTCTCAATCTTCGTATAGTTCATGTATTCCTCCAGCGTGCCTCAGTTTTCCAACTCTGCTGCTGTGTTTATCAGACTAGAGAGCTCACTAGGGCATCATAAGAATGCCCTACTTTATATTATTTGCCTTTGATGGTTCTTAGTGACAATTCCTGCCAATGTATTTTGCATAATTTTACCACTTTGATAAATAGAAGAGGCTTGAAGAACTCCTACTAAATTATTAATGTTACATTTTGCTTTCACGGGTTATATTAATTTACCTTAAGGTTGCAAATCCATTACGGGGATGGTTTGGACTGTCATGGAAAGTATGTCTTATGCATATACCACTATCTGACCAAACAACCATGATCTCGGGTTCAGATCTTGAGATGGGAGAATTTTATAACAGGTCCCCACATGTTTTAGTCTGATACAGAGATACGTTTTATATCTGGGAGTTCTTGATGCCTCGGAGCCAGCGCCACTCTCTAAATATTCAGCTAATTTTATAATATAGTTATCCTTGTTCTTACTGCAGGTCATCTGTACAAAGTAAGGAGCTCCTTCCTAAGGGGCTTCGCTTTGCTGAAATCTCTCTGTCTTGGAAATGGGATAGTGATTATGACTGTGTCACTTTAGGTGGCATCCCATGCCAGGATCTCAGAACCAGAATCTATTTTAAAAACCAGGTCAAGCGGGTCATTCATGTAATTTAGAGATCGCCGCTCTATAAACAATGGCCTGTACCCAAGATCATGGAGTTCTAGATTACTGGTCAGTTATTGTCCTGGATATAATCTATAGACACCATGTTCATTTATGTTAAGGGCCACCAGTTAGCTTTTGCCGCATTAGAATTCTGATCCACCTCTGAAGTTACGGGACTCAGTTCTAGGGTTACCTGCCTTCACAGGTACCCAGAGTATATCCAGGAAGTAGTCACAGAGACAAACTCACTTCCTTAACAATGGCATCCTCAAACTTGTGGTAGGTCCTTAAGTGACCTGACTAAGGCATATAAAGGTAGTGGGTATGAAAAATAGCCCCCAAATTTCCACTCTCTGTATGTGTAAGTTGATTTCTCTGTATTATCTGAAGAAACTTCTGTCTTTACGTCATCTCGCGTGAGGTAGCATTGAGCTCATATTTCATTTAAGCAGTTAATGAGCCAATTGTAACTGTTCTCCTATGCTGTAGCTATCGTACCTTTGATTCTTATAGTTTACGTAATAGTATGTGCAAAGATATAAGGTCATATTTATATATAATTACATACTTGTACCTATATATGGTGATACTTTTAGCCCAACATGAAATTAAGCTATTTTATTCTTAGTCCCCCCCCCCAAGTCATTGGCATAAAGTAGGAAGATTTTCATACTATTTTGGCCCTGTAAACGGTTTTCCTACGAGGTCTAAATTTGTATTCGTCCACTGGGCATAGTGAGATCTGTGAGGCGCTGGGGTTTAAAGACATTGGCAGTAGCGGAAGAGGTTATCAACAGAGTTGACACAAACTTGTAAACTGCTTCTATGGACCAAAGCTAACAGAAGATCTCAGAGAAAGTCGGGGAGTCTCTGAGCAGGGAAGAAGGGCTGCCTTATCCGGCGAGGAGGCATAGTAAGAGAGGGTGTACAGGGCTTCTTGGAGATCTCGGAATCACTCTGAGTGTTGACTCCCCAAGATAGAGTGTTGACTCCCTAAGATAGAGTGTTGACTCCCCAAGATAGAGTGTTGACTTCCCAAGATATTGTCATTATAATTGCTAGTACACCGCATTTTACTGGTTAGTATCCTTATTTTCATGTGAGAGAATGCTAGAATGTGACTTTAAATGAGATTTCAATTCAGACAGCTATTTGACTAAATTTTCTGCTTGATTTTTATCCACTGAGAGTCCTCTTTGCAGCCACAGTAAATAAAAGATGCTTTTGCGAAAACAAAGTTCTTAATTTCAGTTTGTGCCTTAAGACCACAGTGGAAAACTGAGATGGATACTCTAAAATGAGATAATAATATCCTGCACACACAAACATACACACACAAAGACACATTCACACACACATGCACATGCACAGATTCACATGCATGCACACCCATTCACACACACACACACACACACACACACACACACACACACACACACACAGACACAGGTCTATATACTATAGCAGCCATCCTATTCCAGGTCTGAATTCTTTGGCTTTATGTGCAATTTTACAGCCACAGGACATGCTACCTCCAGGTAATCTTACAGGTGATAGTTTAATAAAAATGTTATTACCGCATGCCGTCACTTCCCAGAGTCCTCCCCACCCTAGCGCCCGTTTTCTTCTGCCCCACTTTCTGCAATGAGCCAATCTTGATTTCCACCCACCCACCTCGTATTGCCCCCCAAATCACTGAAAATAATATCTCTGCATTTGTGCTTAAAACGGCCCTTGAAACAGTCTGTATTAATGCCGTTAGTTGTCATCTAGAGTGACCACGGCCAACAGTGATGGGAAGACACTGAACTCAGGCACGGTGTCATACACCTGCAATTCCAGCGCTCAACGGGCCGAGGCTAGAGACCAATGTGGTTCAAGGCTGACTTGGTCTATATGATACATTCCAGCCAGCAAGGCTTCTATAGTGAGACCGTGTGTGTGTGCGTGTGTGCGCGTGTGTGTGTGCATGTTTTATTACCATACAGGCTTTCACAAAAGAGGAGGAAAATGAACTGGGTATAAGGATGGCTCCCTCTTGGGGTAGCATTGCACTGGCTCATATTACAAAGTATTTTTCTTCTATGTGAGCTGTGTTTCTTTCTTTCTTTTTTTTCTTATCAGCTTCTCCCATGGAAGATTTCTTTTCCTTGCCTTCCTGCCATTTGCCATTCTAGTATTACTGCTTTTAAGGTGAATGCTTGATTTTTAGATAGCACTTAATGGAATTGGATTTTATTTATCAAGAAGTCAGAATATACATACTGCTTGGGCTTGAGTAGGGAGTAGTATAAACAGCTCTTACTAGTATAGACCGATGGAGCAAGCTATTCTAGCAACTAGACAAGTCTTTTATTCATCGAAAGCACAAAACTAGGGAGCTTTTCCAGGTTCCCTCACGGTGGCCACATGACTGAATTCCAGCCAATGGGAGTCAGAGGAAGAGTATTATGTGCAATTTTGGCTTAGTATTCATGATGTCCTTGTGCTTGTTCCCCCCTTGCTAGAAGGCAAATGTCATCCAGAACGCTAAAAGGCAGAGTCACAACATGGGTAGAGGAAGCACAGAGAGAGAGCGCCAGTCACATGCGTGAGTTTCCCTTGGGATTCAGACCAATTGCACAGGTCCTGCAATTCCTTCAAAGTATTAATGCTAGACCCTTGGATGCTCCCAACTTTGACTTTTGGTGGCTTTAAATATTACCCTTTTTAGTGTATTTCTGTTTTTTTTTTTTTACATAACTCCTTCTAATAGTGCATGTATATTTAAAACACTGATTACTGATCTAATACTGGCTTTCCTGTTTCACTCCTCTGAACTGTGTATATTGTTTAACTCTCTCCTGGATCCTGAAGTTCTGGTTCCCAAAGACCATATTTCCTTTCTGGCTCTAATATCTCACTGTAAATGTAATCAGACAACTTTAAAGCAACGTAAACTTCTCCCCAGCGAAAGTGAACACAATGATGGCATTTCAGGACACAGTCAAGAGAAGTTCTACTTTTTGTCTCTGCGCAGTGTGACTGATGTGGAGCAAGCCCCATTGCTGGACCATCACTCTCCTCCTGAAGATACTTTCCACCAAAGCCTTTTAAAAAAAGTTCCGTTTGACAAAGGCCCGAAAGTTTCCGCATGAAATCCATGATTTGGATAAAAAGATGGAATTATCATTATTTTTCACATGTTTGTGTACTTCGGGCCCTATAAATAAAGCTGAGTGACTCTGAAATCTTGCCAGTTTTAATACTGAGCTGATTAAAGTGGGAGAATATTTTTCTCACTTTTATCTTTTTTCCCCACATCAGAATGATTGGCTATTAAATCGAGATGTGTTTAAAAGTTGTTCCTGAGGATCCCCAGGAATAGACAGGAGCATTCGGGTTTGTCGCTCTTCCCCTGGATTAAGATGGTATGTCACGTGGTGAACATCTGTCTAATCCTCCAGAAGGAAGGGAGAAGTTCTCTACAGAATCAACATACTGAACAGTTCCCGGGGAAACAGGAGAGGATTATTTTCCTTATAAAGGTTAAATATTACCGAAAGCCTGACGCCCTGTGTTCCCTACTGCCCAAACCTTTCTGCTGACGGTAGCTCTACCTTCTGGGAGATTGATGACATGCACAATTATGTACTGATAAACTCCTACTATTTAAAATGTGGTTTTATGTTTCAGTTTAGGGAAGATTCAAGCCAGCAGCCTTGGCTACAAAGCTTATGTATTTCATAATACCCATGTATTTTCTAAGTAGAACGTTTTCATATGGGGTTTAGCAATAAAATACATCCTTCATCTTTCTTTATAGCCTTCACTTGTTGGAGAGGTTGAAGTAGGCTTCAGACACATCGGATCTTACTGCTCGAAGACTACCGTTTAAGTAAAAAAGACACAATGACAACCTTATAACATAGAAAGCTCTTGACAGTCAATTTAATTAAGTGCTTGAAGTCCTCTTTGCTTATTCGGTACTGTTTGAGATTTTTACATACTCCAATAAGGAACTTTTAAAGTCTAAGTTCTATGCACTGCTTTTGCGTAAATTTAACACACTAAATTAATACGTAAGCCGGCAATTTAAAACTCTACAGCAATGAGGTTAGAGACATGTTTTCTTGAAATTGCTGGAACCCTTCAAGCTCTTGGCGCTGTGAAAATCACACAATGGGTCCCCCTGGCTGTGTCTTAGGTGGAGGGGAAATGTGGGGAAAAGCACAGTTTGAATGGACATTTCACTTTGTCTCTCGGCACACTTAGCTTGAAATTTTCCACATTAAACACTTGAGATAGGATTCTGGTTGAATACATATTCATGTATTTTGTGGTGAGTTGATAAGATACTATGTTCAATTTAAGTATTTCATTCAAACTAAGAATGTTGTATAATATATAACACACACTGACCTGAGGGACATGTGATAAATCATCACGGTGTTATCTTCCATTTTACTGAGAATTTATGGTACAAATTTTGTCTAAAAAGTTTGAGGGTTATGAGCAAAACCATATATATTTATAAGTGAGATCCATTTGGAAAGGCAATAGCATCCTATTTGGTTTTGTTGATACAGTGTTTAACTTTAAGCAATCTTTGCTGAATAAAATTTCTTTACTGTTCATTTGTCCTTCCTTATCCACAGAAAGGGCCAGCATTTACTCATGCAGTTTAGATAACAGAGAACAAAGAACCCAATTTTAAAAAATAGAAGGCACAGTAGATTATGCATTGTCTTAGCTTGAGTGGTCAACTTTGAATACCTGGGAGAGGAACCCACAATTGAAGAAATGTCTCTATTTGATTGGCCTAAGGACATGTCCATGGGGGCATTTTCTTAATTGCTAATTGATGTAGGAGGGTCCAGTCCTCGGTGGGTGTGGCTACCCATTGTCACATGGTCCTGGGTTGTCAAAGGTACTTGAGTAAGCCAAGAGGAAACAAGCCAATGAACAGCATTCTTCAGTGATCTCTGCTCTTGTCCTCACCTTGGCTTCCCTCAACTGATACACTCACTGTGACATGGAAGCCAAATTAATCCTTCCCTCCCCAAATGGGTTTTCATGAGCATTTTGCCACAGAAACAGAAGATGCAAGCTAGAACATATACAAATGAAAAATGGGGAGGTAGGTTACTAGAGACTAAAGGATGAAAGGGGAATGGGGTATAAAAGGGATAGTGGGGGAGTTAACCAAAACTAATAATGTACAAAAAAGCCTTTGTTGCAGGGAGTGGCCCACTTGTTCGTCCTGGCTGCCTGGCTAACTTAGCCCTGAAATAAACACACAGAAACTGTATTAATTAAATTGCTGCTTAGCCCATTAGCTCTAGTTTCTTATTGGCTAATTCTTATATTAATTTAACCCATTTCTATTAATTTGTGTATCGCCATGTGGCAGTGGCTTACCGGGTACATTTCCCAGCATCTGTCTCCGGCTGCATATCCATGGCGTCCCTCACACTCTGCTTTCTTCCTCCCAGAATTCAGTTCTGTCTTCTCCGCCTACCTAAGTTCTGCTCTATCAGGCCAAGGCAGTTTCTTTATTCATTAACCAATACAAGCAAGACACAGAGGGGACCCCCACATCAAGCCTTGTCTTTTCATCCAAGTTTATGACCTATTATTAGGCTGCTAAGGGAACACAGTAATAAGATGACTCCCAATTACGCATTGTTACACCCACAGATCAGTGCATCACTAACCTAGCAGGAAAGCTTCTTCTTGTAGGGATGTACTAACACAGGGACCCACAGTTGGATGATGTGTTGAGAGTGGAAGACTTCTGGGCACTCAGACCTAAATGTGATGTCTTTATCAAACCCTTCCTCTGGTGATGTGGGAGGTCCTTCTGTCTCTGTGTTGCTTTTATTGGTTAATGAATAAAGAACTGGCTTGGCCTATAGCACGGGAGGAGGAAGACAGAGTTGGAGAGATACCATGGAGCCACGGCCAGAGTCAGACATCCTGAAATTCTGCCAGTAAGCCACTGCCACGTGGCGAGATACAGATTAATAGAAATGGGTTGAATTAATATGAGTTATCCAGTAAGAACTAGAACTGATGGACCAAGCAATGATTTAATTAACCCAGTTTCTTTGTGATTATTTCGGGTCTAAGTTAGTTGGGCAGCTGGGACGAACAAGCGGGCCCTCCTCCTATACTCTGTGGAAGAGGAGGCAGAAAGATAGTAAGAGCCAGAGCTGATGGATGATCCCTAGAAAACAGCCTTTTCCCTGGTGAAACAAGGCTGCCACTCATATGAACTCACAGAGACTATGACAGAATGCAGAAGACCTACAGAAGTTCAAGTAAGAAGAAAAAGCTAGGATGGAGAAGGGGTATGAGGATGAAGTCCCAATCCCTATATTATATATAAATATATTCTTTATATATATATATTCTTATATTATATAAAATATATAATATGAATATATAAAAATATATTTAATATAACATTATATTTAATATTAATATAAATGTATATATTCTTTATATATTTACTATAAGAATATATATAAAGAATATATTTACAATGATAGCGTCTGGGAGAGGGATAATCATTTTTTTTAAAATAAGATGACCTCATTTATATCAACCACATCCATGGGGTGCCTCATACTCCAAATTAATTGCCTAGCACAGGCGTGTGTGTGTGTGTGTGTGTGTGTGTGTGTGTGTGTGTGTGTGTGTGTGGTTTTATTTTTTTAAAGACAGAGAAAGAACATAGAGTCACATGGGCAGGGAAGGGAGAGGATGTGGGTGGCGTTGGGGAAGGAGAAAGAAAATGATCAAAGTATGCTGCATGAAGAATTTTACAAAGCAAAAGCAAAACTTACGGAAACCACTAGATAGCAAAATGCAACACTAAAACTTAAGAGTGTTAACAGGAGTGGACAATGCTTGAGTGGACAATGTCACTTCCATAACACCTGGGTAATAAAATTTAAGCTGCTGTGGAGGGTGTGGGATACCTCACTGTGAGTTCTTGGTTAGAGAGGTCTACAAGAAGACATGGGATATGGCCATTCCTAGCACAATTACAATGTAGGATCAGAATCTTAGGTTGCAGGACGCAGAAAATCAAGTTCAAATCTACTAGGAAACTATGATTTAATCCAGTTAAAAACAAGTAAATAAAGACAGTTATTGGTTGCTCTTTAGAAAGAAGGAAATGTTAGGAGGAAAGTTAAGAGACCAGCACAGACAACTGTGATGGCGTAAATGCTTGTGAAAGGCATCTCGGCATCTTAGATGGCCTTCACCTCCTTCTTCTCGAGTGGAATGTCTTATCTGGGAGGTAGATGATTAATACTGATTTGCAGTTCTCCAAGGAAATATTTCATTTTTACCCATAGAGTCTCATGTTGTGCAGTACTATCTTTCTCTGGGAAATGCATTCTTTCGAAGAAACATCTTTCTTCCAAGTAGTTTTGCCCATGTAAGGGAATTCTACAGTTCTCAGTGTTTCTCATTCCAGCTCACTTGGTTTTGAATTCGGTTGATGCCCAGCCTACAATGACTATTTTCACTTGGATGTTTTGATTTGACCGTGGCACACAAAACAATGTACATCCAGTAGAAATCACACTTTGAAATTTGCTTTCCTTTCCCAGGGTAGGGGTATTCAGTTTGGTATTCTGTTGTTGGCTCAGCAAGGGCCTCAGCTCCCAGGGTACCTCTCTGTTATGAGAGTGAAGAAGTGGTACTCTGCCCTGAAATGTGGTGTTTGCTTCTGTGTTGGGGAAGGCGGTTGTTTTAGATGAATTATCCCTTCAAATGTGATATGCGTCATCTAAGATGAATCTCCATTCATCTCAGGTTCTATCACCCATCTCTTGATGTCTTTCTCCCTATCCATCCTTCTGTCTATCCATCCATATATCTATATCTATCTATATGCGTATCTGAACTCCCTCATCTATCTATCTATCTATCTATCTATCTATCTATCTATCTATCTATCTATCTATCTATCAATCATCTATCTATCTATCTATCTATCTATCTATCTATCTATCTATCTATCTATCTTCACCATCATCATCATCGTCGTCATCATCATCATCATCATCTATCCACAGCCCTACTTCCTGGATGCAGTCATCTGCTTGCTTGCTTCCTCAGATCTTCTTTTTTTTCTCTTACCTCCTCAGACATTCCAAGTCTCTCGTTTGTGAGCCTCTGGTTTACAATACCAACTCCCCTGGGACTAGAGAAACTTAACGATTTAGGAAACAAAAGGTTGGCTACCTTTCCAGGATAAAGGATAAATGGAAACTTGTTTTCTATGCTTTTAGTTACTTATGATAAAGATGAAAATGCCATACATTATTATTGTACCATTGCATATAGAAGACAGCAAACTGCAGGCATATTAACAGTGTTTAAATCAGACAAGCAAATAAAACAACAGTAACTATTTTTGAGTAATTGTGGGTCGGTCATTTTTTGAATAATTTTGGGTCGGTCATTTTTTTAAATATAACTTAGTTGCATTGCAATGTTATGCTTTATTTACCGTTATTTTATGAATTTGGCAGAGTTTTGCAGAACTTACCACTTAAACATTTTTGTTAAGTGAAATGAAGAAAGACTAAATCTGTATTGAATCAAGCAGAGCACAAAATGTACTCCGAAGACTGTTAGGAATGAACGGGAATGGAGGGAAAGGCATGTTGTCTTTACTGATGAAATAGAGAGGCTATAAAATTCATTCTTTCCCATGTTCTTGCAAAAACTTAAAATGCAAGGAGCAATATCTAGAAGTCCTGGCACAAAGCATAATAGTAGGTTTAATATTTTCAAGAAATAAAGATTGTAAAACATTTTAATATATTTGATTTCCTACCTGCCACCACCAAATGAGAGGAGTGCAATTAAAGTCATCGTCCTCTGCTTCCTGAAAACTAGGTCCTCATAGTGTACAGAGCAGGCATGCGGGCTGCTCTGCGGTCACGTGTTTAGATTAACTAGATAAAGAGCTACCATTCACCCCTTGAGTGAAGTTGGAATTCCTAAAAGAAGCTCACGGCGGTGGGGGGGGGGCATCTATTATAGGAAAAGGGTGTTAGAGACAGTGAACAGACTCTATAAGTGCTTTAAAAATCAAATCTGTCAGAAAACATGCTAGCCAATGCTTATTTCCAGTCTCAGAGGTCTCCAGAGCCTTTTAGCACATGAAACATGCACAGAAGTCCATGTGCAGCTCCTGCATTGAGAGTATTTGCATGGATCCAGGACAATGGGACCTGTACAGTGACCTTGACACAAGACACCTACCCATACAGGGATGAGTTTACCTGGCATTTGGTCTTGCTGTGGACTGGGACCTCGTCCCCAGTCTCGTTTCTTCTCTTGCACATCTGTCTAGTTTGTACTGATATTTATTTCGGGTGTGTTGATATGACTAATGGATTTAAAGTCACTTTATTTTTGATACAGTCAAATTTTATTGCTGTTTCACTTGAATCGGGACAAAATCTTCAAATATACTTGATAAAAATTTGATAAAACTTCTACGGGGTGTTTAACTAATGTTCACTTTAACCAGATGTAGTTTTTTCTATATGTCTAAGGTTAAGGAGAAATTTTGTAAAACATTATAGAAAATGTAGACCAAATGGTCATAATTTTTAACTAAGGTTATTTATACTCTCAATACATAATATATAATTTATATTTTTAATTAATGTATATAAAGCAACTTAAAAATAATATAATTAATGGATGAATGTGTTTAGTATTCAAGACCCAACTTTGAATATAAGATATTCAATAATTTAGTTAGAATTATAGCTTGATGCGGGAATTTTAAAATTCCACCCTTATAAGTTTTAAGATTTAGATAGAAAAACAATGCACCTAGAATTTGTTTTATTTTTTTCTCCACTGATTTCTCTTTATTGGGATTTCATGAATATTTCCATGTCTCTACTGAATGATTGGATCCAGGTCACCTTTACTCCTGATTCCACAATTCCTTAGAAGTCTCAAAAATGGGGAGTTGAAGTCCACTTTCCTCCTGAAAACCTTGTGATCTCATGAGCATCCTGTGAAGAACACTGAGGGAGTGGGCTTTTAGGGGTGAGTGATGGCCAAGCATGGCAGTAAAGGTTCATGGAGGTTTGTTCTCTCAGAATGATGTCGTTTCTCCAATGTACACTAAAGAGAACATGGCATGACTGTGATGGGAAACTTAGGGGCGGTCCCTTGCTTAGCAAACACTGTGGTACTCTGACAAAAATAAGTAAAATGTTCATTTCTGCAATGGAAAAGAATAGAGAGCTTAGAACTAGGCTCATTCATCTGTAGGAATAGGATTTTAACAAAGGTGTGGAGAAAACTTATTTGAAAAAGGCCAGTGTCTTCAATAACTAATAACAGGAAAATGGTAGGCACATGTGAAGAGTAATTAAACTACAGTCCTGCTTCTCACTATGTACAAAATCAAACTCAAACTAGATGGAAGAGTTGACGGCATGGCTGACAGGGAGGGAACATCTATGATGCTGAAATGATGGAGGATTTGCGGGATGAGACCCCAAGAGCACAGGAGTATAGTAAATGTCATCAGGTGAGAGTATACTGAACCAAAGTGCCTCTGTGCAGTAAAGTGTTGGCAGGTCAGGGACGACCTACAGAATGGAGGAAAGTGTTTGCCATCTGTGCATCTGACAGCGACCTTATATCCAGGGCATAGGAAGAACTTGAAGGAAAAAACCCACAAATAATCCAACTGAGAAATGAACGTGGGCCTAATTCAACATTTTCCAAATAATGATATCCAAACGACTGGCAACTGATGAGAAATTGTTCAGCATTACTGATCAACAGGTCACAGTCAATCAAAACCGAGATGACCACTCAGCCATGCTGGCTAAAGCGCTTTTCTTAAAAACACGAGTCCTGGAGAAGGTGCAGAGAACAGAGAAGCCAGACCAGGCATTGGTGGTGATGCAACTCAGCATACCTACTGTGGAACCTGCATGAAGGCTCTGCAACAGTTAAAAATAGAGCCATCGTATAATCTACAAAGCCTACTTCTGGATATCTATCCAGAGGAACTGAAGCTGGTCTATCCTAGAAACATCCATCTTGGTGTTTTTACAGCTCTTTGACGATGGCCAAGAAGTAGACTTGGCGATGAACGGGCAGGTGCTGAGCCTGCTACACACACAGAATTGAATCCTATCCTGCCTTTAAAAAGGTAAAGTGCAGTCATCTGACAACGTAAGTCATCATGGCAAAATGACATAGAGGTCATTACCCAATGTGAAGGAACTTAGGCACAAACAGCAAATATCGTGTGATGTCACTCGCTGGTGTGGGAGGTCCTTCTGTCTATGAGTTGCTTGTACTGGTTAATGAATAAAGAAACTGCCTTGGCCTGATAGGGCAGAACTTAGGTAGGCGGAGAGGACTGGACTGAATGCTGGGAGGAAGAAGGGTGGAATCAGAGGAACATCATGGAGCCGCCAGAGACAGACGCTGGGAATTTTACCTGGTAAACCACTGCCACGTGGCAATATACAGATTAATAAAAATGGGTTAAATTAATATAAGAGTTAGCCAATAAAAAGCAAGAGCTAATGGGGCCAAGCAGTGTTTTAATGAATACAGTTTCTGTGTGATTATTTCAGGGCTCGGCAGCAGGGACAAACAAGTGGCTCCTTGAACAACTCACTGGTCAGATTTTAAAACGTTAGTGTTGTGGAAATTGAGAATAGAATAATATTTTCAGGGTGCTGGGAATAGCAGTAGGGAGGAAGAACGGGAAACATGGGTGGATATGGAAATGCACGAGGCATTTCAAAAAAGTTACAAAAAGCAGATTTTGAGTATTTCAACTGAAATGAAAGGGTAAATGAGACAAAATTCATTTCTGTTGACTAATTCTGAAGTATAGCTTCATGCGTCGTGATGGTAAAATGTATTAGAATTTTGTGTTTCCTTATGGATTCTCTGGATCAGCGGTTCACAACCAGTGGGTTGCGCCCCCTTTGGTGCGCAAGTATCAGATATCTTGCTCATCAGATATTTACATTACGATTCATAACAGTAGCAAAATAATGTTATGGTTGGAGGTCCCCACAACATGAAGAACTGCATTAAAGGGCCGCAGCGTCGGGAAGGTTGAGAACCACTGGGTTATATCCCTATGGTCACTAAAAAGTAAATAAGAAGAGGGATAACTCAGGGGTGCAGCCCCCGCCTACCATGTGAGGACACGGGTTCAAACCTTAGTACTTACAAAGGGAAATGATGTAACATCTTGGTTTTTGGGACTCATTGTTTTGCTTATGAAGCATAATAACCTGCATTCTAGAGCTTTTTTTATGTTATTACTCTTCCCCCGTCCTCTGGCGAGGCAACAAGGACCTGCTCTCTGTTATTCGCCAACTTTTGGTCCTACAAAAAAAGCATAGCTTGACACACAATTTTTTTTTATTTCATCATTATGAAGGTCTATTTGTCAGAGGCAGGACAAAACGTATTTTATTTAACCATGTGTTGGCTTGATTTATAACTTTTAAATATTTAGACATATGGTGTATGGGCCACCGTTTGCATTCTCATTCTGGGAGGATTTACATATAACAACTTTATGAGGTTGGAATAGTCATTCTCACCCCTTAAAGAAGGGCCCTAAAACTCAGAGGAATTACATAAATCGCTTATGACAATCTAGTGGGGAGGTGGATGAGCTAGCTTCTCCTCCTGGTCTTCTCACCTCCAAAGCGTCAGAAGGCCACAGCATCGGTTAGTAAGGACTGCGGTCCTGCTGTGGACTCTGTGAGGCCGAGAGATGGGGAACATACCAGAATGGGGATGCTACCTTTGTCTGCTGCTCTCTTAAGAAACATCAACATACTAGAAGAGAGGACAGGAGAGGGAGAGAGAGGAGAGGGAGAAAGAGGAGAGGAAGAGGCAGGGTGGGAAGGCTCACATTTATACCAGAGTATGTATCAGAGATCAGGGAAGGCTAGAGGCTGATGCCGAAACAGCTTTATAATAGCAAAGCCTGGGATGTTTTCAAGTATTTGTTCTTATATGAGGACAAACGTGTATCATATTAATTTAAATAAAGAAGGAAACCGGCCCAAGTCAGAGCTTATAGCAGCATTCTTTTATGGAGTGACCCAATACAAAATAACAATGAATGTCCACAGACCTTAGGAAGGAAATTGTGGGCTTTCATGCTAACTGAGGGATTTCTGTGTTCTTTCGTGGATGGCTTTCCCAGAGATTTAGACTTTGCACTACTGGTTGGGGCGGTGGTCAAGATGGCTTGCTTGGGACGCTAGGTGCTTGGGTCAAAATCTTGGCTCTTTCAGTTAGAATTGCGTGGACGATCTGGAGAAATCTCCACACCTCTCGGTCTCAGTCTTTCTCATCTAGAAAGCAGGAATGGTAATATTTCCTCCCTCAGATAGTTCAGGATAAAGACTTACTTTGTATCTGAAAATTCAGAAGAGGCTTAATTTTATGGACATATGTAGTTATTAGTTCCTAATGAATACTGATTAATTTCAAATAATCCCTATATTATTATTTACTAAATGACATTTTTTGGTCATTAAGTAAAGCAAGCTATTTAAAGAATAGTTCCTTTGAGTCATTTGATTGCTAATAAACACAACTAGGCAGTCCTCTTTATGTATATAAAAATCTATTAGGTTGAGCAACAGTTTCTAATGGCACATTTTGAATCCTCTCAGGGACTCAGGCACACCCGGTAATAGGATCAAAGTACACCCAAATTCGCTGCTTCTGTCTTTATTCTTTATTTTAAATTGTATATATGTGTGTTGTGCGTTTGTGTTTGTGCCTGGTGTGGGTGTCTATGTGTGTAGAGGCGAGATGACAGCCTGTAATAGCGACTCCACCGCTTCCCACTCAACTCTGCAGCTCACTGATTGAACTAGGCCCCGGCCAGCAATCGCCAGGGATCTTTCTTTATCCATCCCCCATGCTGGGGATGACAGAACCCAGTTTTTATGTCATTGATGGGGATCTTGATACTCACTCTAAGGGCTACCCTTCAAACCGTCTTTCTCACACTGCTAGACTAATTAACCTTTTCTAAATTTGATCTGATGTGCACGAATAGGGATTGCCTGAACGTGAGTTTGGGCCCTGTGCAGACTTTGGGGTCCTACATGTCAGAAGAGGATTGAATCCACCTGTAACTAGAATTACATACTGTTGTGAGCCGCCATGTGGGTACCGGGAATCAATTCTAGGTCCCCTGGAAGAGCAGTCCTTGCTCTGAATCACTGAGCCCTCTCTCCAACCCTGAACTAGCTATTGGTACACAAGAGACACACCATTCTGGGAGATATTCTTACAGGTTTATTCCTCTGAATCCTTTGGGCAGATCGTCTCCCAAAGTTCTAACCATACGAAGCAAGTGTAATTATTGAATAAGACAGCTACTGGATTATTTGAACACACACATTGTTTAAATAATGTAGACAGGGCTGGGGAGATGCTCAGAGGGTAATAACGCTTGCTGACCTTGCAGAAGGCCTGGCTTCAGTAACCAGAAACCACATCAGACAGCTCACGACCACCTGTAACCACAGTTTCAAAATGTCTACCACTGTCTTCTGGCCCCCCGAAGTACCTTCACGAACACATTGCACACACCTGTGCATACACATGCACACACCCACACACACTAATGCCATACACACATGTATATAATGCACACAAAAGAAAGAATTTTTTAAAAGTGATGCAGACATTATATATCCATTTAATTAAAAAAATTGCCACAAATATTGGCAAGGAAACAATGTATTCTTAACTATCATTTACATTTTTTTTTTTGTAGTAGATGGTAGTTTTCTGGTTAAATGCCTATTTGTGGTTAAAATAAAAAATCATTATTAGTGATTCAGTACATAAGGATTTTCAGTTTATATTTACCCTTGCAAGAAGATAAGTAACCGTACAATGGGGCCCAGTGTGCTGAGCATTTTGGTAGAAGCATGCTGTAATATTCATGTCCTACACCCAAACCTGTAACGTCTGAAATATTCCCCGGGAGACAAACACTGGGCCACCACCCTCATCTGCCCACAGGTACTTGGAGTTCATACTTCCATTTAATATGAAGTTGTAGATGGAGTTATGTTGTTACTACTTTCTGGCCTTGAGCTCTCTGAAGCTGAAATGGCATTAAAATAATTTTAAGGGTTTGCATAAATCCTTAGCACAGGCAGAAAAAAATATCCAGAGATGCTAATAAAAAGCAGAATAACATCGAGTGTAAATCATTTGCTGTCAATGGGGAAAAAAAACCATACTGTGTACTACTCCATTGGTGATTCTGCAGGTCATGTTCTCCAACGTGAACGAGACGTGGCAGGGAATCAAACCGAATGACAGCCAGTTATTCTGTGATTTTTAAAAGAGTCTCCAAGCCACGCTTTGTGTTCTTCGACACTCACGCATGTGTTGGAGAGTTTGGTGTGCTTCCCCTGCATCAGCAGAGGCTGGGAAACCAGGGAGCGAGGCTGGCAATACTTTGAGCAATTTCGGTATTTCATAAATATATCACTGGAGGCTTTACACCTTGCAGCAAGTGAGCGTAAAACAGACGTGAGCTGTACTCCCCTGAGCACCCTGACACAGGTTCAAGGAAGCGAAGCAATTATGTCAGATTTTATTTTAAGTTCAGGTTCAATACTATTATTTCCGTAGTCTTTCACCTTTAGGATACGGCGTTTGCCGCAAAGCCCGTGTGACGGCTATTCTGTGGAAGGCGACATAGTTCTTACAGGAAGGGAGAGCTAGACGCTGAGTTTAGAAAAGTTGACCTGTATTTTTTCCTCTTTCTGGCTTCTAAGAGATGCCCCCATTCTTCCATAGCCGACAGAGATAGTACGTGGACGTGGTGTCTATGGAATAGTATCCCCCAGAGTAACTTAAGGCTTAACGCTTTCCTGTCTACGTTCATTCATCCTACGCAAACTCATTAGAAGCAAATCTCACACACCCAGTGAAAGGCTAGCTGTATTAGGACTCTTCCACGCTTGCACCCTTTAACGGATGTGAGCAGCTTTCTTTGGCAGCTATATTAATCTTACTCTTCCTGTATGGGGCAGGAAAAAGCCACTATTAGACACTGAGAAGCATGGTAGTTCCTACCCACATCATTTAAGCAGAGGGTCATGTTGTAAGTACTCTAATAAATGGGTTGCCCTCTCGCTTCTAAAGAACAAAACAGTAAATATAGTTAGAGTGTCACAGAACTTGAAGCTCTCATGCTGGGAAACACTATTTTGGATCATGTGAGATTTCTGATTATCTGGATTCTGAATATACTATCCTTTATCATTACTCTATCTTAAACATTAACCCATACAAAAAGTGGATTCATCAAATATTGTTCATATTTCTTCTTTTCTTTCTTTCTTTTTTTTTTCTTTTAGAGACAGGGTTTCTCTGTGCAGCCCTGACTGTCCTGGAACCCACTCTGTAGACCAGCCAGGCCTCGAACTCACAGATTCCCCTTCCTCTACCTTTCAAACGCTGGGATGAAAGGTGTTCATCACCACTGCCCAGCTTAGCATTCACAGTTCTAAAGGATGGGCTTCTCTTTAGAAGCTCACATCTGAAAGACTAAATGGACAAAGAGAACAGAGAGAACACAAGGTGTCAATTTCGCACACATGGATGGGCAAACATGGAATTCTTCTATCTAGTTGGAGGTGGCCAGTGTGTCTGGAAGGGTAGCGTGTAGCATATTTAAGCTTATTTAATATGGGCGCACATGGAAGGCTTCTTTCTTCTATACCTCTGCAGCCCACAGGTTACATTCGAGGCAGACAATTTTCTATAACCTTTTTGTTTTTGCTCACTCTGGGCTGGGACCAGAAATGAAGGGTTATGAGGTGCACACTTCAGAGGCCAATGGTGTGATTGAGCAGCAATAATCTGCTTCTCCAGGTGGGTTGATAAACAGTGGACCATGCCATTGGGTCCCACCTCAGAGGCGTAGCCTTTGATAATAAAGATAAGATGATGCTGTGATAAGCCCGGGGACATTTCTGCTTCCTTCTTATTTATTGCCAGCTTTTATTGCCACCGAGAAGTCAAGGTGCTGTGACAACGCAGTTAATTATCAGTTAATTATGAACTCGGACAGGCAAGGAATGTAGACTTCTGAAGCTTTAAAGAAAAGCAGGGAAGAGCTGGCTGTAGACTTTGGACAGCCCTCGCTAACTTCTTCCAGGGCTCTGTTGCAATAATTACTAATAAAATAAATAGATGGCTAACCAGCCAACTGATAATTAACTGATCTTTTCTGCTGAGCACTGAGAAACTGGGACGTCTGTGGAGGGACAGGGTGCCTTGGGCCAGTCTTCACAACATGAAATGTTTATAGGACACAATTGGACCCCGGAGGGCTCCATCTTTTGTGAAAGCTGCCAGAGATGTTTTTCAGGGCCCATGTCTTCCAGTGAAATTTAAATCTATAATTTAAATAATCTGAATGTTTGAACCCTATCTGCTGAGTAAACACACAGAGGAAGTCTTTAGACCTGTAATCACTGACTTCTTAACAGGGCCGGCCTTCTCCAGGCCAGACAACTGCAAACAATTACGGAAATTAGTGGCTCCAGTCTCACCATCAGGCTTCATGCTTGTTTATAATTTAATCGAAGAAAATGTCAAAACAGTCAAGGGTTGAAAGAAACAAGATGCATTTTTGAGATGAAATTAAAACTGCCAGGCTGCAATATCGGGGGATGTTTGTTTAATAGCGTGTGATTCAGTACACAGACCTGATTTTCGGGAATTTGTTATCCCCTGTTATTTTTGTTGTTGTTGTTGTTACCATGCGTTGGGGGGAATAGGTGTACCGGGTTGTTCTTGTTTTTCCCCTCAAAAGGCAACGTTCCTTGAAAAAAAAAATCAAACAGGATTCAAATAATCCTGCTCTCAAAAATCATTTAATTCCTTCGGAACACGTCTACATGGAAAGCCTTCTCTTTCTGGCTCAGAAATGAATGTGATAGGGCCAACCTAGAAGCCCTCCAGCAGCCTGGACCAGCTCAAAATAAATCTGATTTGCCTCCATTCTCCCCCCCCCACCGACAAATATTTATGGATTTATTTTGAAAGGTAATAATAGCCTTCAATTTGATTTTTGTAATTAGCCCTTCATTTGATTTTGGAATTGATGGCTTTAGATACGGACTACTTTGGAATAGACTTTGACACAGATGGATTTCTAAGCTGGGCCACAAGCAGAAACCATACTGTATGGACCCAAAGATACAACACAGGCTTATCGAATCAAGTACAAAATTATGAACGGCCACAGGAACAACTCTAAGCCCTCAACATTTATTAGATTCCCCCCTGGAAATTCCTCAGGAAAAGTGAAGGGCTGTCCTTCAAATGACTCCTTTAGAAATGGCCTCAGAAGACAATAAGCCACATCTGGACAGATGTCTCCGGGAGTCCTCTGGTTGTAGGCATTCTTATAGCATTTGGGAGATTCCCTGACGCTTTCGGGGGTCTCCTGAGGGCTGGTGCCAGCACTGTACACCTCCTGACTCTAAGAAATGGCCTAGAGGAACATTTTTGGATAAACCATAATGATTTGAAGAGAGAGAGAGGAGACAGAGAGAGAGAGAGAGAGCGAGCGAGCGAGCGAGAGAGAGAGAGAGAGAGAGAGAGAGAGAGGTCGAAGTTGGGAATCCTTCCAAGGAAAGACTGCAAAGGAGGAAGAAGCACATCCCAGACTCCTTTATGTGGCACTGTGAGTTACATGGGTGCTTAAGGTCTGTCCACCCTAGCCTTTGTTCTTGGTGGGTGCAGGTGGCAGCTGCTCCAACCTCAGCTGTTGGGCAGTAATGAAGCTGATATCAGATGCATAGCCAACACTCAGATATCCATGGAACACCTTCTATAAGGTAGATGCTGTCCTAGGAAATGGAGGAGTTGTGTAAGCGGGACAGACTTCCTCTCCTTTAACTGAAATAACCAGCTAAGCAAATCTGCTATTTTCAGAAACAGATAAATAAAGATGAGGATGAGAAAAAAAAATTAAGGTACCGACTGAAGATGATAGCTTACTTAACTGTGGTCAGGAGGACACTGTGCTCCTCGAGAACAGCAGGTTTGAGTTGGTATGCCGAAGAAATATTAGAAGGCATGGAGTTGGGGGTGTAACTCAGTGGTGGAACGCTTCCCTAGTATCATGGGGAAAGTATCACAAAATAAAGGGAAGAGGGAGAGGAGAAAGGAAAGGGGAAGAGAGGGGGAAATGGATGGCAGGCTTGGGATGACGTTTCTAGTGAGCAAAAAGCAAGCAGAAGGGGTCCAGGGTAAGGCTGAACTCAGCGTGCACAGCAAGGAACAGGAAGGTAGGCGTGGCTGCCTGCAGGAACTGGGGTGAGAATACAGAGGAAGGCACAGAGGAAGCTTTGGGCAACTGTTTAAGTGGCAAGGGTTTAAAACGTTCCTCAGTGCAGTAAGGTAGACTGAAGGCAGACGTAAACCTCTCTTTCCTTTCCGTTTTTATTCTCAACCATATGAATGCGTACCCCTTACTGTTCCAAGATGCTGTCCTATTCGGATGCAGGGCTTGCTCTACAGCCTGGCCTCTCACGGTTCTTCTCCTTCTCCTGAACCTTCCCATGATAACAGCTGATAATGGCAGGCTTGGGACCTGTTCACACCGTTACCAAAAGCAACAGCCAATAAACCACTTGACAAGTTAAGGTGAAGCCATCTCAGGTCCTGGCTTATCAGCAGACCCCAGGCACCCATGGGGTCCATCAGAGATAAACAAAGCTTGATCCAGATCCTCCAGAACCGTAGAATTGCCTGCCTGAGGTGTACATCCATTAGGACCAATTCATGCTGTTTGTTTTCACATGCTAAATTTGGGGCAATTGTTACAAAGCCAGAGACTCCTGATTCTCTAGACTCTAGAATCTAGAGGGAGAATTGGACAGATTTATGTAGAGCACTGGATCTCATCAGGGCAGAGACAAGGCATTTTCTGACTGATCTGGATGCAGGGAGAGTGGGCAGGCATCTCCTGGCTATTGCAGGGTTTTAGATTAGATGCGGTTAGTCTACGGTGTAGGTTTGGCAGGGTTACTGAATAGAGGTAAGGTCTCTATTAAAGTTAGGGTACTGACTGAATACATGGCATCAGTGTCTCATCTAGGTCTACTTTCTGGTCCACTAACTCATGTAGCTATTAGCCAAAGTTCTCTTCACGTGGTCTAGGATACAGACACCAGTGGTCAGCTTCTGGTATTTGAATGTTGCTCCTGTCCATTGGATTGTGCTATGCTTGCTAGAGGCCCAGTTCACTCCCATACAGAATGCTCAAGGATTTAACTAACTACTAAATGAATGATGTGACATGCTCAAACTAGAAAGAGTATTGTCATCAAATGTTTCATAGCAAGGAGGGACATATGGGAGAATTTGGAGTGGGGAAACAGGTGGAGGAAGTGAACTAATTATAATACCAAAAAAGAAAGAATTTAAAATATTTTCAGAGTCTCATTAGACATGTCACAAAACGTCAAGCAACTTCTCTGTGTCAGTCACTCCTTTATGAGACAAGGATGGACTACATATATTTTATGAAAAGTCCCTTCTATATTCAAAATTTATTATTAATTTTCTTTTATCATATTCATCAAAATTTCTTTAGGCCATGTCAGTGTCTGGATTTGTCACTGACATAAATGAACAGCAGTAAAAAAAAAAAAAATAGATTTCTTTTGTCCAAAGAAGATATTTTAATATTAATCTAGAACTAATGCAAATAAATCCTGAAGTCACTTTTAGAAGTTAAAAGAACAAGCAGGTAAGGAAATTAACATACTGAAGTTTATCTTTCCTGTGGGATGTGAATTGTAGTCTCCAAATAAACTCAAATTTTGCAGAAACAGGTAGACACTGAAAGAAGAAACTCATTGCATAATTATGTTATACATCATAAATATGACATTCATGAACACTCTGTTCCACTCACTGAAATGTTCCCTGATGGGATATATGACAAATTAGGATTCATATAGATCAATAATTATATGCTTCTAAGAGCCTTATGGTATATAAATGTTTATTAGGCATTATCTCAACTTTCCAGATAAAGAAATCAAGACACAAGGGGTCATGTAACTTCCCTAAGGCCACGGAGCTAGTGAAGAACCTCGTTCCCAATATGGGATTAGATAACGTAGATGTCATGGTTCAGACAAAGAAAAGGAGGAGCTTTGACTATTGGAATGAAATAGGAAACTCATCAAATGATGACAGTATATATGAGCTGTTACAATTATTCTGAATAGGGCTCATAAAATTATTCATCAAATAAATTACATTTTTCCTTATTGCTTTGTTTACTGTTTTGTCAACAATACTAAATTATTTACCTCCTTTATTACCAAATTCAACTTCCTTATTTAACCATTTGTTCTTCAGTATCCATTACTATGTCAAGATAAACCTATCACAACAGGTAGAAGAAAAGGAAAATAACCAAGTATTGAATTCAGAGGCCAGATGAGAAGTGGGGTGTTTTACTTTAAGTGGTATTTGTAAGATGTTAGGGTGGTTTGTTCCATGTGAGTTCTACTGGAGTCACTTCGTAGGTCCCCACATAGATAGCCTCACTTGAGAAAAAAAAAATCCAGCTTCTTTTTGGTAGGCGAGAAGCTGTGTCCAAAATTGAGAAGCTGAGCCATCTCACCACCCGATTGATTTCTAAACTGAATCACCGCAACACCAATTATTTGAGGAGAAAGTGTTGTTAAGGATGTTTGCACTTCTACAGTGTATCCTAGGTGACTTTCTGTGATTGGAAACCTTTAACGAAAGCTTTCAAGGCAGTCAGTAAAATGAGTGTCCTGATTTCAGGGAATGTCTACCGAAATTGAGGATATGGGAGAGTCTTGATTGAAGATCACAGTTATAAAATGAGTCACCAGTGTCCTGGCTTCAGTAATGATTTTGGATGTAAGCTTGAAACATCTGTCTATCCATCTATACATATGTAGATACTTTGGAAGAACTCATTTAAATGTGTACTCAATTCTCCTCCAACTACTATACTTAGAATAGGACACTAAGAGTTTGACAGAGGTAGTAAGAGACTAAGTACCAATCCAGTCATTCTGATGAGAGTTGTCCATGACCTTACACCTTGTATACTCAAATCTGTTTGGTCCTACCTATGTTCTCCTTAAGAACATCTAAAGAGTTACCGTCATTTCCAGCTCTAGATAAAAGCTCCTTGGGATTAAAGGAGAAAGGATTCTGTGATTGTAGCCTATCAGCTCTCATGCTTTGATCCCAATAATAGAACATACAGGATAGCAGAAACAGCACAGCAAGAGCCCTCAGAAGACCAATGTGGTCCATATGTGCACTGATCTTAATTTCCCTGTTTCATCCCTAAGTCTCTTTGTCTACTCTTTCTGTCTTGGAACAACTAATGGACACTGGGACAACTTTGAGTTCAAGTCTAACAGTTATTGCTGACCTTGCTGTCACCACTCCGGGGTAGGTCGTTAACGGAGATGAGAATTAGAGATTATTGTGGTCCAGAGAGAAATAGAAGAAATCTGATGGAAGATGAATAGCTTTGAAGATAGCAAGGCCATGTGGCCACAGCTGTAGCCAACAAAGCTTGATTGTAAGTTCTGCCTGGCTGACTCTACTTCTCATTTCAACAACACTGGGCATATTTTCTAAGCTCTTCTGAGTATAATAACAGACAAGCAAGCCTGTAACGCAAGGCTATAATTCCACTGAGGGGTGCTGGCGGTGACATGTACCATGAAGTCAGAATCTGAGGGGTTTGTCACCAGAACTCCCAGGGTGGAATTATAGCCTCATCTACTTCTTGCTTATTTTCTTTAATAGATAGATGTCACTGTGTCCCTCCCATCAGCTCCTCCGTAGAGCTTGCCCCTGATCTCCTAGCCAACAGTGAATATATATTTTTTAATCTTCTATTGTTTTGATTAAGCCAGATACCATGGGTAATTTGCAGTTTCTTTGTTCCTTATTTTGGGCCTAGGTCACTGCTGCAGAGACCAATTAGCCCAGTTTCAGAATCTGTGACCGTACAGGCCCGTGCAACACTGCTTACTAGGGAGGTTAACTCAAGATGCAACCAGTGGGAGAGCAAGTTGGGGCTTGGGGACAGCTGCAGGCAAAAGCTGACAGAGCAAAGGACAAGATCTGATCCTGGGAGAAAGTGTTTCATACCTGATGAAGGTGTAACTACACATACCTGTAGGCATGTCATATTGTTTTCGTGACTAGAGACACATCTGTGTGAGATTCATGAATATTAAGACTAAAATAACAATCATCATAATTTTCAAGTCTGAGACTTTCTTTGATTAAAATAGAATTTCCAAGGTCTCCCATGATTCAGTCCATGGAGAGTGACTGACTTTAAAGAAATCGCAGTTTAACTCCGGAAGCCTTGATGAGGGCCATCCAGTCTTATAAAACTGGATAACTTGGAGAGGGTATTAGGTTTTTTGTTTTGTTTTGTTTTTGAGACAAGGTTTCACTGTGTAGCCCCGGATATCCTGGAACTTGTAGACCAGGCTGGCTTTGAACTCCCAGAGATCCGCCTGCCTCTGTCTCCCAAGTGCTGGGATTAAAGGGGTGCACCACCACTGCCAGACTCACTCAAGATTTTTTTTTTTTTTAAGCAGAGTTTTCAGATGACTACTGCTTCTAAGAGCCCTTCAGACTTCAGGGACCGCTTTGCTATTCACTTACCCCCTTCTGGTACTCTGCACTGTTCCCCTCTGAGCAACCACATAGAACATCCATTCCCACCAAGTCCCCCGTTCCTGGACATGTTAGTTAAGACACGTTAGTAAGTCAGTCCTTGTTCGCCCAGATAAAGAATTAGCACGTTAAGGCCCGGAATCCTGGTGAATGACGCTTTCTATCTAAGCTGTTTTTATTTAAAGCCAAACACTTGAATCATTCATTCGTGTTTTAGAACAGCCCAGGAGCATTATGGGCGATTGATCTTCCACCTGCTGACCCTGGTGCTCGAGTCCCGTTAGGTAATTTGTTCAACATTACAGCACCGGGCAGAAGCAATATTTTTTTATGAGAACTTGGGTTTTCTGCAGTCAGAACTGGGTTAACCCACCTCAAAGAGTGATCGGCTAAACAGAAAGACCAAGGAAAGGTCCCTTTGCTGGAATCCCCTTGAAGGTTCGCCAGTGAACGAAGGTGAGTGCTGAGACCAGGGAAGGCAGACCACGCCCCCACAATCCTTTCTCCATCCACCACCGCCCCCATCCCCGTTATCTGGTTGAAGCAGAAAATGGTGCTACCCCACAGAGGACTGCCTGCCATCTTCAGGGACCACACCACACCTCAGCTCAGAGGTGAAGGATGAAGTTCACCTGTGCAATGAGACAGGGTTGTCTGCTACATAAGCCTGTTCGTTTTTCTACACTTGTAACCCGGAGAACATTTCTACCCGGGTGCTTTTCAGTAATGGAAATCTCATTTCATTTTTCTTCATTGAATGCTAACCAATTCCCATTATTTCTCCTACCTTCCGAAAAGGCATCTCTATTTTTTTAATCCTTCACTGTATGTTTTATTGCTAATTTAAGATTCATTTCTACTTATAGACCTATTTTTCATTCTTTTTATTTAAGATTTCAGGTTAAATTTTACTTGAAAAAATTTGGCATTTGTTAATATATAGCTTTTCTTCTTTGCCCTGTTAATGTAATTGATAATGTTTAATAGGCTGTCTACTGTTAAAAATTTCCTGCATTTTTGTAGAGAATAAATCCACTCAGTTATTGTATATTCTATAGTAGACTACTTGAATTAATTTACTAATAATGTATTTAGAATTTTTATAGCCATATTGATAGGTGTAGTTTCTTATTCTATAACAATGCTCAATGTTTTATGGATGTTATATTAGATTTGTTTGAGAAAATTCATTTTTCCCCCCTCAGGAAAAGCACAAAAATAATTTTCTGTAGATGTTTTAATGACGCTTCCTAATAAAATCAAGTAGGCTGACATTTTCCTGGGAGGTCCCAGTTCAGCAATTCAAATACTGCTTCTATTGTTATTCTGACTTCTCTCTTTCACGAAAGATTCGGACGAGGCTTGCATTCACCTCATTCAACCTTTTAAAGTTATTTGCTCCATTTGTTTGCTTTTCGTAATTTTAGAATATACTGCAAGCCAGGGTTTATTCTTCTTCCTATACACTCTGTAGGCGCTGCCTGTGTGGAGGTGTGCTCTGGACCTGGAGGCCAGTGATGCTGAGGCCCAGCCAGCTCTTAGGGGCTCTGCTAGGCACTGCTTCCCCTGCTGTGGAGAAAACTGACAAACATTTGGGTTTCCATGACCACTCTGCCATCTAATTGTTTTCTAATACAAAGGGTTTATTTTCCTACGAGTTTACTCTTTCCACCTTCTTCTGATCGTCTGCTTTCTTACTGGTCTTTCAATACTTCATGTAATGTATTAAACTGGACTTGGCTTCATACTCTTGATTTTAAAACAACTGAAATCGCCTACGACATTTGGCTTACCTATTAAATTTTAAAAAATTTAGTTTCTTTATTTTATTGTCTTATAAGTAGCACATTATAGAATTTTTACCTTGGATCTAATAATCTGTTAGCTTTAAAAATTAAATAATATGAAAATTATTTAATTTTATTTTAAAATAATGTATTTTCATTATTAAAATAACAATAAAAGTGGTAAAGAAAAATTCAAAAATCCCATTCCTACAAAAAATAACATATATTTCCCTCACTAATAACTCTAGCTACCCATACATGCACAGACACTTTTTTTAATCAAGAGAAATTATATTTGTTATGTTACTTGTAACCATCATCTTTTTCTAGACAAAATTATGTCCAGGTAACTTTTCCATATTATTTAACATACCTCGATGAAATCAATTATAATGACCATGTATTTTCTTAACAGAATAACTTTTATTTGATTTTATTTCCTTACTAAATCGTTTTATGCTGATATTTATGGTTCTTTCTATTAGCCTCTGTCTTGCTGTATTGATTGGCTATGCTGTGTGCTCATGTGTTCTAATGGTTTATGCATTAAAGATCCAGATTTAATTCTTATGATTTATCTAGAATCTTTAAAATTTGACTTTTTTCTGTGTTAAGTATTAAGACTGAAATGCATATCATGTCTTAAACGAAAAGGAGATGCTAACTGCCACCATCCCTTCATCTGTGGATGTTAGCTAAGTTATAGAAAATCTTGTTGCCATATTTCAAAATATTTTAACTTAATGTGCACTAATAGTTCACTAATCTTTTCTTGAAACCTGTCTTCATCTTAAGGAAAACACTTTGGTAAGGTTAATTTAAATATAATAATGTAATTTATGAGCTTCATTATTTAACACTGTTTCTTACTCTTTGCAAAAATCCTTATGACTACCACCACAGTTTCCTTATGGCTTGAACATTACCCAAAGACTTTTTTCTCTCTCAAAGCTGTGTGGTGGTGCACTTCTAGACTTTAGTTTGTCTGATAACACTTCTGTTTAGCCTTCACATATATAAATGATAATTTGATTTGGTATAGTGTTTATCTTTTCACTCAAATGTGTATACATTTGTTTTGCTTATGGCTTCACTTTTAGTTGATATTTTTCCAGCATGGGCAGCGCTCAAACACACACACACACACACACACACACACACACACACTTTAAAAAGAACACTCTTCAAGGGGAGGGGGGAGGAGAACTTGAGGGAACAGGATGGTCAAGATGGGGGAAGGACAGAGAGAGAGAGAGAGAGAGAGAGAGAGAGAGAGAGAGAGAGAGCGCAAGGAAAGATATATCTTGATTGAGGGAGCCATTATGGAGCTAACAAGAAACTTGGCACTAGAGAAATTCCCAGGAATCCAGAAGGATGACCCCAACTAAGATCCTAAGCAATTGTGGAGAGGGTGCCTGAACTGGCCTTGCCCTGTAGTCAGGTTGATGACTACCTTAAATGTCACCATAGAACCTTCATTCAGCAACTGATGGAAGCAGAGGCAGAGAATCCACAGCGGAGCCCTGGGCTGAGCTCCCAAAGCCCAGTCAGACAGCAAAGGGGTCAAGACCATGATGGGGACACCCGCTGAAACAGCTGGCCTGAGCTAATGGGAGCCCACCAACTCCCGTCTGACAGCAAGGGAAATAGCATAGGATCAAACTAGGCCCTCAGACTGAGGGGCCACTGGCAGTGGGACCAGGATTTATCTGTACTGCTTGTACTGACTTTTTGGAACCCATTCTCTTTAGAGGGTTTCCAAAGGATAACTTGTTCAGCCTAGATATAGTGGGAAGGGCCTTGGTCCTGCCTCAAAGAAATATGCTAGACTTTTTGACTTCCCATGGGAAACCTTACCCTTTCTGAGCAGCAGAGGGAGGGTGGGGGTGGGGGATGGGGGAAAGTGGAGGGAGCAGAAAGAGGGAGAGTGTGGGACCTGGGATTGGTATGTAAAATGAGAAAAGACAGGTTTTTTTTTTTCTTTTTCTTTAAAGACCCCCTCTTTAAAATCAGAAATCCTTTAAAGTTTAACTAGTTAGTAGCTAGCTATTTTGAGGACCATTTTGGTAAGCATTTTGATCCCCAAAGTCTCCTTTGCTGGATTGTTTCCTCTCTGTCCTTCCAGCTTTCTCTACATGGGAAACTGGGCAAATCTTCACAATCTTACTCAGTGGGCGGTTCATCTTGCCAGCTAATCTGATCTGTGACGAGCACGTTTCATTTTCTTCTGAATCCTGAGGAAATTCATCAGGCTAGGATGGTGGCTCACAAACTAGAGCCTCCGAAAGGTGCCCCCCCACCACCGCCACTCTATTATTGTGTGATCCAGTATGCAACTGAAGGTTTGCTCATCTGCCCTTATGGGCTCTCTTGTTTGTGATTTGATTTGGTCTGTTGGGCTGTCTCAGATCTTAAATCCAAACATGTTATTTAAAAAAATGAGCCCACTTTCTTTTCGACCACTAAAAGACAGAGCAAAACAACCGGAAGTTGTTTGTTCCGAACGCCCCCATTTCCTATGCCCAGTAATTTTATCTGTCTTTTCACTTACAACATCAAAATGCTTTGATATTATAGTATACGTTCTCTGCTGGGCAGCCGGTTCTTGACTCCTGGCTACTATGTGAAGACTGGACATTCTGAGTGAAATGCCCACTAAGGGCAGTAAGGGACTCAACAGAGTTCCAGCTGTTTCTTCCCTTTGCTTCTCTCTAAATGCTGTCCTTCCCATGGCGACCTATGCTTCTGCTTCCTCCCTTCAACATGGCCTTACTTACCTTGTGTGATGGCAGCTCTTTAATATCACAAACAGACAAATAGGATTTCCCTCTAGTATCCCCAAGAGCTATTGGTCGTCTGTATCCTATTTTGAGGTCTCTGCCTGCAGGCAACCGAGGAAGAGGAACTGTCCTAAGCATAGTAAAGGGATGTGGTTCCCTTTCCACCAGGGAGAGAAGTCGATAGGGACCATGTGAGGGTAACATTACTGTGACCATAGCTATGCTTTATGTGCCCGGTAATTTAGCAGGTGAGAGAAACAGGGGAGAGATTTTTAAAAAGTCCTTGTTTTTCTGCACTCTTCATTGTCCTGTTGGCTCTGGAGCAAACAACTGTGGTCAACTTGTATGCAACTCTATCTTTATCCATTAATTTAGAATTTTATTCATTCACAACATGCATTGAAAGATGATACATTTAACTCCACAGGCCTCACATCCACTCTCCAATTTGATTTCTGACTCATGCTGGGTATGAAAGCTGAGGCACTCGCTGCTCAGCTGTTTCTCCACACAATATTTTTTTTTGCCCTGCCAAACTTTTATTTTCCAAGTTCTGCTCTCTAACTTTGAAACTTTAAACATCGTCGAGGCCACCAGCTCTAGATATAACCTTTATTTCTTATTGTGTACGTCGTTTGGATTGTTATAGAATTACACCTTCCACGCCATTTTTTTTTTTATAAAAAAACCTTTGCTCTTTTGCCTCCTAGCATCTACCAGCAATCTCTTCTAAATTCTCTCTAGAAGCTTTGTGGAATGTCTTTCCAATTTAATAGTTCAGAATTCTGCACGATGTCTGTATATGTCAATATTTCCATCGATCCTGTTTATTACTTGGCAGTATCTACATTTCTTCTTTTTTGTTTTTTTTTTTTTCAGCTTTGAGACATTACTTGGGACTATTTTGCAGAGATTTCTTTTTAATTTAATTCTAATCATTATTTGTTCTCACTCTATTTATGAGAGTGACTACATATTATATATTATAAACATATACCATTATATGTTTTATAAACATATAATAAAAATATATTATAATAGATATATTATAAACATATTATATATATATTTACACATACTTTACACATACAGTGTGACATAGTTCTTCCTTTTTCTTCTAATTCTCCATTAAGACTTTTGGCCATCTATTTAATATTTAACAGTTATTTAATTATATTAAGTTATAGATTTCAAGAACCTTTTCAGAGTCTATGGTACCCATTAGCTCCAGAATATGCCTTTGTTTTGTGAATGAACTACATCAATCTCCACATATTATGGAATTCTTCCAAATTTCTCTTCCATTCTATACTCTGTCAACTTGTTAATTCTGTTTTGTCTTTCTTTTCTTTAAATTTATAGTGTTTCTCGGTTACTTGTCAGTAAATATGAATGAAGAAGTAAGTCAAGGGCCAGGCACAGTTAAGGTTAACACATGTCTGTCATCCAAGCACTCCAGAGAGTGAGGCGGGAGGACTGCAAGGTTTAGGCCAGCCTAGTATACTTGCTCATACCCTATAAAAAATAAAAGGGGAGGAAACACCACAGCAACATGAAGTTGTTATTATGCCTCTATGCTGTAAGCTAGCTTAGACTTTCAAGTCGTTACAATTCTTTTTCTCCATCTCTTTTACCCCGAATGGTCCAGGATGCTGGAGAATCTTTGATGGATGAAGTGTGTGCTAGTTGGCCATGCATTCCTGGGGTAGTCAGAGCATGAGAGAAGTCAGTGGGCAGCTAAGTTGGATGCATTTTTGCTGTTTTTGTAGAATGCCCCCAGTTCTAAAGGAAATCTGATATCCCCTCACCCCCGATACAAAACTTCTAATTTATTAATCCTGTATTTTGAATTCTTTGGATTACTAAGGGTAGTTAATGTGCTGTTTGGCAAGAATTGTACAAGCAGTTCCCTGGACTTTTGCCCTATTTTGTAAAATACCCTATTTTGATCAACTAGTTTCACTTGTAGGAAATTTAAACAAACAAACAACATAAAGACTTTTATTTGTGAGCTGAAACAGCTCTCTTTCTTTTTTGCTTCCCAGTGGCTCCTTTCCTTACTTAAAGAAACCAAATTTGTCAAAATATATAGTTTCTTAGCGCTCCCCCTCCCCTTCTTTGTTTAATCATTAATTCATCTTACTTTTGCACTATTATGACCATTTAGATTTGAAAAGGAGAAGAAATAAGCACATTAGTTTATTAGCTGTTGTGAACTGGAAGCTCTGTTATATGATTTAAAATCTATTACTGTTACAAAAAAAAGCAAAGGATACCCAAGAATCATGAATCTGTCTCAGTTCCGTTCTACAAAGATTTCCCAAGGACCAAGGCAAAAGGGATAATTTTGTTAGATGCTACAGATAAAAGGGCAAATCACATGCATTCCCTGCTATTGAGAAACTACAATTCAAGGGAGACCAACCAATACAGAAACTGGGACAAGTAGTGTAATAACAAAAGCATACAGAAGATACAGAAAGTAGCAATCGTGTAGTGATGAACAGCAGCAGGTCCTATGGGAAGACACCAGAGTTGAGATGCAAGAGAGTGTTGAAAAGAGTAGGATTTATCACACGAACAGAGAGCAAGTGCAGTCCAAAGCTTCTGTATCCCAGGCACTGGATTATGGTGTTGGAAGCCAGGAGGAAGACTGAAGAATTTTGCAGCCATGCCAACATGCTGGCAATGAACTCTGGCAACATGCACCCATAGATTTTGATGAGGAGGAAGAAATAGCTGAGATTTCCACTTAGATGTGTTTGGGGAAAGCTGGGGACACAGATTTCAGGGGTCATTAGAAGATGGGTTGTTGGAGGAGGAAGCTTGTAGGTTCCCAGCCACCCTGCTAGCTTAGACCTGAAATAATCACACAGAAACTGTATTAGTTAAATCTCTGCTTCGCCCATTTGTTCTAGCTTCTTTTTGGCTAAATCTTATATTAATTTAACCCATTTCTATTAATCTGTGTATCGCCACATGGCTGTGGCTTACTGGCTAAAGTTTCGGCATCTCTGACTCTGGTGGTGGCTCCATGGTGTCTCTCTGACCTTGCCTTTCTTTCTCCCAGCATTCTGTTTAGTTTTCCCTGCCTAGCTCTGTTCCCCTATAACTATGCCATAGGCTCAAAACAGTTTCTTTATTCATTAACCAATAAAAGCAACACATAGACAGAAGGACCTCCCACACCAATGGGTGATCAATGTGTTCAATTAGGAGTCCATTGTAGTGATTCTGGCAAGGGAATATGGTGCTCTAGTTGAAAAAGGTGTCTGTTGGGATGACTTGAGAAACCCTAGAGACAAAACTGGTCAGATTGCTAAAGATTATACATGTTAAGTGAAGGGAATAAATACATGGACACTTCTAGGACTTTTTGTTCCCATGCTCAAGAACAAGAACTTACCTCTGACTCTTATCAGGAAAACACAGGGAATAATATCAGGAAAAGGGAATTCATTAGGATTCCTCAAAGAAATAGAATCCACAGGAGCTATTGGTATACACGTGACACAGTCATGTGCATATGTGTGAGATTTGTTGTCTAGAGTCGACCTAGACATGTATGGAAGTAGAAAAGTCCTATTAATTGCTCCCTGTGGTCTGGAAATACAGGGTAGCTGGGCAAAATATCCAGTTCAAATTCAAAGGAGGTGTAAATCCTAGTCCCTAGGTAGAATACCAGCGTGCTGATCTTAGGTTAGAAAGATAGATTGCTGGCCTCCTCTACCTCTCTGTTCTGTTCAGGGCACCAGTGGATTGGATGATGCCCACTTCCACTGGTGAGAAATAACTAATCCGACTCCCAATAAACACGCTAATTAGTTTCCAGAAATTAATCACCTCAGACATTCTGGTTGGATATCTGATCATCTTCTGACCTAGCCAGCTATGCACAATGTTGATATCACAGTAAGATTTTCATTTTGGACCAACTGGCTTTATAGTTCCTGCAGCAACTCCTAGGGAACTGAAAGCATGGGTTTTAGGATGATAAACGTATGTGTGGTAAACACGTAAGAGCATATGACACCAGTCATGGGTGGCACTTAACATGCAGATGTCACAAGGATGAGTCTGTGCAGAATTCTCACCAGAATTATTTGCAAAGAATTCCAAAAGATGGAAAAAGAAGCAGAATAGGGGCCACAAGTCCACTATCGCAGAAAACCGCAGTAGGGAACATTCTCAAAGAGGAAAATACAACCCCTGGATAAGATTGCACAGACAACACCATTAAAAAGAGCATCCTTTGGAATTGGTGACTGAGAGACCAGTGCTTCCTCGGGGGAAAATGTTTTAGTGTGAAGTCTGAGAGAAAGGCAGACAGAGATGGAGAAGATGCTCTTATCATGATAAATGTTGTTGAGTAAAGGAAAGGACAAGAGGAGGACCATGGTTATTAGAATGATTTCATTGTTCAAGAAGAGTTTCTTAACCCAGGTGCTTCTATAGAAATGGTCAAAGAAGGAAAATGGGGTTGGATGGGCAGAACTAATGGAGGAAGGGTCAGAAGAACATGAGAGAAATGTATTGATAGTGTATTGGTTTCCATCAGGGCCCAGATCATTGAATTTAAAGGTATCTTTCTTGTAAAATATGGAAAAGGCATGGATGTGATAAGTGTGTGTGTGTGCATTTGTGCACGCGTGTGTGTGCACGCATGTGTGCATACATGGACAGAGACAACCTAATGGTCCAAGGCTAATGCTTAACATAAGCCTGAGAAGTCAGTTCGTGTGCAATGCTGTTCATGTATTATATTGTGAGCAATTCAATTTGCCCCAGCTATCAAGATAACAATAAGTTTTAAAACTGAATGTAAATTTGTAATTCCAGTGGGTGTTTCCTCTTTGGTGGATTTATATAGCCCGGCAAACAGGAGTTTCCTGCAATAATGATGGACTTTGCTTTTTTATAAAATATAAGGTGTCACACATGTGCAAATATGTAAACAGGTGGATAAATCTATAGGCTTATTTTAAAAGAGAGGATAGTTATTGAGGTCTCAAAACTTCAGTTATAATGCAAAGTTGCAGGTTTCGGTGAAACACAATCACTATTAGTTTTGTCTCTCCATGAGAGTTCACTCAAGTTGATACATCTTGGTATTTAATATAACTGTGATGTAAGGGAGGCTTTAGCCTTCTAAACAACTTCCCCTATAGTTTGCCTTTAGTCTTCTCACATCTACGCACTGTTTCAGACAAACAGAATTTGGTCCTTTGCTTTGTTACTATGGAAATCGCCAAGCAACGTCAGTGTTTGTCATATGTTGTGCTGGGTGGTTTTGTGTGTCAACTTGACACACGCTACAGAGTCAGCAGAGGAAGGAGTCCCAGCTGAGGAGAGGCCTCCATGGGGTCCAACTGTAAGGCATTTTCTCAATTAGCGATCAATGGGGAAGGATCCAGCTGATGGCGGGCGTGTCACTCCTGGGCAGGTAGTCCAGGTTCTATTAGAAGGTGGGGCTGAGCAAGCCATGGGAAACAAGCCAGTAAGCAGCTCCTCTCCATGTCCTCCGCATCAGCTCCTGCCTCTGGGATCCTGCCCTGTTTGAATTCCTGTCCAGACATCCTTCAGTGATGAACAGCAATGCTCAAGAAGAAGCCAAATAAACCCTTTCCTCCCCAGCTTGCATTTTTGTCATGGTGTTTTGCGGCAGCGATAGAAACCCTCACTAAAATACAAGGCATTTCAAATACCCCGATTTTCACCGTCAATATATGTTAGACTGCCAGGTGGTCTCGGAAAGGGAAGTTTTATACACAGTTGTATAAACAAATTCTATTGTATGTCATCAAATGATTTTTCAATAGGGTGCTAACAACATCCTGAAAGTTGTATCGTCCGCATGCCCAAAATGAAACTGTACAACAACCCCACATCATATGCAAAAGTTAACTCAGAATGGATTAAAGGTCTAGGCATAATATCTAAAACATAGCCCCCTTGGGTAAATGTTAGGAAAAAAGCTTTGTTATCAATTGAATAAAAATGTTACCCATGCCTTATGTGTTTCAGCACTTGGTCTCCAACTGGGGTGTGCTCTGGGAGGCTTTAGGACCATTCGAGATGAGGTCTTGTGACTAAGTCGGGCAGTAGAGGTGGGTCTTGGGGGACTGGAGCCCAGACTAAGTTCTAGTCAAACCCTGCCTCAAAGCCTCTCTGATGTCTCTTCCGTACCACAATGAATGGTACCTTTAAAAAAAATTAATTTCTCCTTGCTTAACTGGAGTATTTTAGGTATTTTGCCACTGTGTTGAGAATGAAAATAACACATAAAATTCATACCAGAAGTGGTGCTTTTGCTGTGATAAGTCTGACCACATGATTTATAAGTTTGTTGGAAGAATGCAGAAGAGTTTGGAGCCACAGGCTAGAAAATTCCAAGAATGATTTGTGAGAGATTCTGGTTGGAGTGAAAAAAAAAAAAAAAACAACAGAATGCCAATAATGACCATCGAAATAAAGTAGGAAACACTATGTTTACAAATTTTCAGATGGGAATAGTATTCTGTTGAGGACTGGGCTAGAGGTCATCTGTATTATAATCTGGCATAGAATATGGCCACAGTCTCAAAATTTGAGACTGTCTCAAAAATTCTAAATTTGAATACAGCTAAATTCAAAAGACTCATTTCTTTGGCAAAGAAAGTTTCAAAAATCATTATAGCCACGCTTTAACATGGCTCCTGGTTGCTGTTTTTCATCAGACTTATAATAAGAACTCTGAACAAAAAAAAAATAGATCTAAATGTCAAAAAGTTAAATTCCATAAAAAAAGTTGTATTGATATATTTCAAGTTGCTGATAATCCAGCAACTGCAATTGCTAAAGGAGTTAGCAGCATAAAAGCGTAATTGGGAAAGTCGCCATAAGGGAAAGATTCTTCGCATCATGGGCTCCAGAATGTAACGATGTAAATGCACTCAAAAGACTTGGGTTTGTAAAGAAATGTCCCTCTTTTTTGGCACCCTTCTTGGTAAGTATAGCCTAGGGAAACACTTTACCCTGCTTGTCCTCGTAGATATTCAATGGCGATAGAAGCCTTGGTCCAAGGGTACTTGACTATATCTCTACTTAGCAGAAGAATTCAGCGTCATCTGTGTGCTCATTGTCCAGGGATGTAGAACGCAATATTGGCGGGTCATGTAGGTTTGCTTCCAAGGTAGACGCTGAGAGGCTGATGTGTGAAGCTCTGTAAATGAAGCTGAGTTGTAATGGGCATCACAGGATGCTGTGAAGATGGCATCCGCCCAGGAAGGATACAGTTGTGAAGTGGTGCTTCCCAGGAAGCACCAAAATCACGAATCTTGTCAGTTTCTCGTTGATCTAACTTTTAGCAAAGTTGTTTAAGTCTTCATAGTTCAGTGTTTCTATGCATCGTTCAATCGTTCACAGGAGTGCCATGTATTAAATCAGCAACTCAGGCTTTTCCTCAGTCTGCTGCTTCTGTATGCTGGACTTGTTTACTAGCTGTGTTTGTTGATGTTTCCCACCACTGAAGATGAGTTTTCTCCTGGAAAGTTTGTTGATTCTATTGGTGCTAATCAATCTTCTCTTTACTTATCTCCCCTCTCTCTTTCTCTCTCCTTTTTCTATCTTAATTGTGTTGAAAACTTGTTAACTCTTTATTCATATTACTAAGTAATTATAGTCATTTTGTGATACTATTTTTGTTGGTTCTCAGATACTTTTTTAAATTGAAAAGTGTAGATTTTTTTTTTAAATTTAATTATTTGTTGGAAGCCCGATGTCCCGGGAGACTGATTTCTGAGCATCTCAGCTCTACTGGATAATACAAAGACTCACAAAAGCTCCACTGCGGTTTTGGTCTTAGTGCTCCTCTTCTTCTTGACTACATACTTCTAAATATGAACCCAGAGACAGAGGAGGAGAGGCAATCTGCTTATTTGGAAATTGATCCTAGGGAGAAGCAAAGGTCAGGAAGGAATTAGGGGACTGGAAACTCTGCCCAGTGACTGAGAAAGAAATTTACATCACTTGTAAAATCCTGTGTCCAATCCCTAGCACTGGGAAAAAAAAAAAAGAACGAAGCAAAACAAAAAGCAAAAAATTAAAAAAACAACCCACAGGAATAATTAGAGAGGAATGGGCAGGAAATGCAGAGAAGCTTGATGTTTTGCCATTCATGACTGACACCTCTGAGGTTATCTTCGAAGAACTTCATGCAGTGCATCTGAGAGGAGGAAAAACGTATTTATCTTTCAGCTACCGCGCCCTTGTCGGTAAAGGTAATTGCAAATTCCTTAATTTTACTACATTCCTAAGTTTCACGTTCGTATGCCAGCAGAGGCCTCCGTATGTTTCACGTTGCCATTTCAGCAAACTCTGCCCAGAGAGTGGTTTGTATTCGGCGTAGGTCGGGGCTAAGGTACATCGGGTCGCTCCCGTGGAAAGCTAGTCACAGGCAGCGAGACACTGAGATAACTGGATCGACAGCAGTCATTTATGAAGTTTGAAATGGTTTCCTGGGCTTTGAGTGTTCTCAACAGAGGATATGATAAATTTTTGTGGTAATGGATTATGTCAGCTATACTGATCTGACCGTTACGTATCGTACAGGCACGTTGAAATGTCACACTAGACCTCAATTACGTCACAATTAAAATTAAAATATGTTTTTAAATCTGAAAGGGAAGAGATTAAGAAATAAGTCAGAAGATTCTGCAGACGTATTAGATTGTCATGATTATGATGATAAATGCTATCATTAATTGAGTATGAAAATGATATAGAACTGGTTCCTATAGCTGTGGCTGTTAGAGAGCTGATTCGGAATCAGACGTCCTTTGCGTCACTCAGACCTGCTAGTGGTCTTCACAAATCCAATGTGTCATAAATTTCTCTTCAACGTGGAGGTCAAAGGCAATGCCACTAAAGGCACAGTGTAAGAGGCTCAGGGTGACATCAGTAGTCACTTGTATGGCAACTGGCTTTATGGATACGATCTTTATAAACGCTTTCGTTAGTCACTCTTGGTTTTTCTCAGTTTTGGAGGAGCAGCGTTCAGGCCTTGTGCTGGATCAGTAGAGTGTTCCACAGCTTCCTCGACGACAAGACGACAGTCTTGAGTACTCGGAGTTCAGGCGTTAGCTGTGACCTTTGCGCTCACTGCCACTGTGAGCTGTAAAGTACTAACAGACATTGCAGCGAGTCCTCCCCATTGGAGCATTTTCGTTAGAAATCGCATTTTCAGTTGGAATGAAGGCGTCAGATATATTTAGAATATTTAGGTGTACCTGTTAAACAAGATTAGCAACCCCGTACAAACATCTTTGTTCTTCGTTGCTTGTAATGCCCAGTTATCAGAATCCCTAATTGAATATACGGTTATTGTGATGTCAAGCGGCGAGATCCTCAAGCATCTTCCCATGAGAACAGCGCCTCTGAGGATCTAGGGAATTTATGGGGAGCAGAAGACAAACCTAAGGAGGGAACTAGATTTTTTTGAGAGATGCTATTTCTATTGTTTCTCATTGGTTTCTGGTTTAACCAATTCTAGCCTGGGAAAGACAAAACCAATCATTACCTTAAGCTCAGTACAAATAAGGCAACCTTCAAGAATATGCAAAGCTTGGAGAGTGTTGCCCTGCAGAGGATTAATCTGAATTTATACCCTTTTTAATGTGTTACTTTATTATATATAATAACTGCTTATAAATAGTGGGACTGAACCTCAGTGGGTACCGCAGTCAATATGCTTATTGACATATTTCTGTCACGCAATGATTCTTCTGATGAGAGATACTATTGCTCAAGATACCACGCCTACAGGCCATGCCTTCTGCAATCTCTTAAAAGGCCTGAGAAAAACAGTTACTGGGAGAGAGGATGTTAGAACGGCAAGTGTTGTGGCCTCTACAGCATAGGGGATTTGTGGTAGGGTGTGTGGTAACAAGTCATTAGTTCAATCTTCAAATATATTGCCACATAAGGAAATTACGAGCCATCTCTTCTGATGACTTTTTCTCAGGGGTAATAGGAGGATCAACCCTGACTGTTTGTTCCATGAATAATCTGTAACTATGAGATCATGGTTACCCCGCTAAAGACCCTTGTTCTCGAACTAAACATCCAAGGAGGAAGCCTAGCTAACACCCTTGAGTTGAAGCTCTCTCTCAGTAACCTGAGTTACTGAGTGCACCTTTGGGGCCAGGTTTCCTTTATCTCTCGGGGTGTAGCCAGACACTCAACTTTCATGCGCTTGCTCACGTAGGCTTTCCGTGCGTCTCTTTTCCATTTTATATCGCCTCCGATTGTGCTATTTTTATTACCCTCGCTGGTCACAGAGGTCCCTGAATCTCTAACTGTTACCACATATTGCTTCCGTTGTCATGAGGTTGAATGGATAGCTGCTAGCTGTGCCCATTAGAAGCAGGTTCTCGCAGCCTTCCATTTATGCTGAGCCTGAACACATCCAATATGAACTGTGAACCAGGCCAAAAGAAATTTTCTCCTTTAACAATTGATGCTAGCAAAATACCCTATGCACCATGGCTCTGAGCTAGAGTTTCACTATGCCAGTGGTTGGGCCAGAGTAGCTTTTGATAGAAATTTTTGTGATTTAGGTGTGTCTTCTGAGCTTCAAATACATGGTTTCCATCCGATGGTGTTTTGGCTTTGTGTTCTTTAATTTAAAACTCTACGGATTTGATTACACGACTTCACCATGGGAAGGTTTGGTTTCGCAGCCCATCTGGTATCTCATCGTTAGGTCAGTTACAAGTCAGGATTAATTTTGCAATGCTGAGTAGTCCTCTACAGGATAAAGCATGGCTTTGCTCCAGAATGCAGGAGTCAGACTATAATCTTCCTTTAGTGACTCGCCAGGTATTTCTTACAGTGTCTTTATCTGCCTTGCCTTCCTCTCTGACTCTACTTCTTCTAGGGAATACGGCTGGAATAGCAGGGCAGCTTAAAGTATAGTATAACATTTTGGTATACTCTAGCTGCTCCCTGCCTGCTTTGAACTGTTGTTTTAACGTTATGCGATAAATACAGTTTGTAAAAATGTTGACCGCTTTGCTTTCAGAACACAAAGAAGCCCTGTTCTTGTGTTGAGCTGTGGGCACTGCAACAGCTTCTGTTTCTACTTCAAAAGAAATTCTCCAAGATTGCCCCCAAGTCCTTGGGTCTCTGAAATGCTCACACATGTAGGGAGCTTTTGGGTCTCTGTGAACTTGTTGAAGTATGATGTTCAGAAAAATGCTGAAACAATCAAGGTCCCTATGCATTACATTTTGGCAGAAAGTAATGCCGCTGCTAAGGCTTGGAAACCTGATAATCACACGTTGGTTCTTCTCGTGTATAAGTGAATAAATACATATCCTTTTTTTTGACTAAGTGTGACTGAGAGCGATATATTAAACAGTTTAGTAGCTGCATAACCAGCTACAGAAACCTCATTTTCTCTTCCAGTAACCCTGCCGTGGTCTTTACTTGCTCTGTTGCTGGGGCTCAAATGATTAAGATTTATTGTTAATCCCTTCCGGTTTTCAGTGGGCCAGGCAGGTGAAATGGACTGTGAAGAAATGAGTGATATTGTAATGTCTCCTTTAATAATGGGGTTGGTCTTTGAGGGGGTTCTCTTAGAATGTGATATTGTTTATCATTTATTGTCTGAGTTAAGTAAGACTAATTCCAAGATGTCCATTTAACTTGCTTACCATGAGAGGACTTATTTAACATTAGAAAACCAACCAACATTTAGAATCTCATCCATCTATCTATCTATCTATCTATCTATCTATCTATCTATCTATCTATCTATCTATCTATCCATCCATCTATCATCTATCTTCTATCTATCTATCTATCTATCTATCTATCTATCTATCTATCTATCTATTGTCTATCAATCAGTCCGTCCATCCATCCATCCAGCTATCTATCTATCTATCTATCTATCTATCTATCTATCTATCTATCTATCTATCTATCTGTCCAACCATCCATCCATCTTAAATTATTATGGAGAGCAACTTAGGTAAAATGTCGTTATTAGAGCAGGCTAAGGTCTTTGGGGTACATTATACACTTAACCATGGTGGCTGATACCATGTTAATTGAATCCTTGTCATCTTGTTTTGCCATCCCATGCTCCAGTACTCTAAAGGGCCACGTTTATATATGTTCCCTTGTTTCTGCCAGGCATTTAATCTGGTCATTTACTTCCTTAGGCTTGCAGGCTCTTTGCCTTTTGAAGAGGGGGTGTGTGCTGTGCTGATATCCTACTTTTCATCCCCTGGAAGTTCTTGGTTCCACGATAAGCCTGGCTCTCATTTCTCACTTGTCAGGCATAGCTTTTGAGGTTGCACTGGACTGTGTGGATTCCAGACTCCACGGGGACATAATTCCCAAGACAGTAAGTGGGTGATGGGCATCACGCCCAGGTTAAACGCTGTCTGGTTGTCCGTGACTAGTGCGGTCAGCACCGTGTGGAACGGATGATCGCAGCAGTAGCTAGGGTAAATGGCATGACTGAGAGGGTGGAGCTGAATGCTCTCTCGGTAATAAAGATTTTCAAAGAAACTTCATTCTAGAGCGCGTGACAGTCCTCAGGAGTGACATTCCTGAAGTGCATTTGTTTTGCACCTTGCCATTTTACAGTAAGTTGGGAGGGTGAAGGGAGCCAGATGTGGGGGGCATCACTCTGGGTGGGACATCATTCCTTCCTGAGTGCTCCAGGTACCAGCTCGGATGAACTGCATGCGTCTTTCCACAGGTCAGCTGCTGTATTTGGGACACGCAAACACATGTTCTGCTTTGAGAACGAAGAGACATAGAAATACATTTCTTGCACTTGCTGATTGCTTCTTTCCTCTCTGTCGATCTGAGTGTTTTTGTGCTCCAAGCATGACAGCAAATAATGAATGGATAAAAATTAAATAAACTTTATTCTTATAATTAACAATTAACTGTGCAATTCATTCCGATAATTCAGCTAATTCCTCACAATTAAATTAATCATCTTACTCACATAGTCAAAGTTATTATGGGAAACGCTATGAAATATTACAGTTTATTATGCTTTAAATTTTACAAAGCACTTTTGTACCTAATGATACATGTAATTCTCAGAGTAACTGGGAGAACTCAGTAGCAGACACAGAAGCTGCCCTCTTGATGAAGAAATACTGAACATCTTGCAAATAGCACACACCTACACACTGGAGCAAACAAGAGAGTCACTGATTGAAATATGGTCTTCCTTCCGCCAAATTCGCAAAGGAGTTCATGCATCGCTGTAAGGAATGGAGGGAGGAAGGGAATCGGATCTGAATAGAGAGCTTAGAGGTTGGGCTTTGGGGTGGCCATTCGGGCTTCAAGATCAGAGGGAGATCTGAAGAAAAGGCAGAGTTCTCCCTGGCTCCCATTTTATCATGCCCTGCGCTGCCTCAGGACCATGTCAGGAAGAAGGGCGTCATGCAACCCTTAGACTTTCGACCAGAGCTGTGAATTTCACTATACTTGTTTCCTTATAATGTACCAGATGGGTGTAGTTATTTTATTTTAATTCTTTTTGTATTCAAGAAGACACTAATATAAAACTCCTTGTGATGGGCAGTCAAGTTCTGACATTGTTTTTCTATTCCATAGCACATGTGTCTGTAAATCTGTACATGTACACAGAGATGGGAACAGTGAGATCTGACTTTGTGTGATTTCTCTGTATATGTTGATAGAACATTGGGACCACACACACACACACACACACACACACACACACACACACACTCACACACACATACTCGCCGTCTGTAACCGTGTCCATAGATGTAGAGGGCTGGGTGTTTCTCAGTGGCAGAATACTTTTCTACTGGTCATTCAAGTCTGGGTTCAATCACCAATACCAGAAAAAAAAAAGTAGTAAATGAAAGACTTAGGCAAGAAAATATTAGCATTTCTTTTACTTCTTACGTTCAGACAAACCATCACTATGCTTTACCACTATTTATTTATCAACATAGTTTTCTCTTGTATTTACTAAACAATCTGCCCGATTAGATGCGGTACATCAGATCCATGCTTGGGTTCTTAGGGCCCAGGCTCTTGCCCCTTGTCTGGTCATCATTCAGTACACTCTTCGGTCGAGTCAATAAACAATTGGAAATCAAATTTTAGTTTATAATTCTGAAGACATCACATCTTATTATTCATGGTTTTATTGGATTAGAGGCCTTGAACATTGAAAATTGAATTTTATTTTTCAGTTTAGGGCATTAATATTATTAAAGCAAAATGATGAGCTAGGCCAAGCAAGTCTCCAGGAAATCTACATTGTTCTTCTTGCCGAAGATATTTGGCGGCAAGAATGTAACTCACCCACAATTGATAGAAATAGAAACATAGACATTGAAAGCCAGAACTAAATGCTAAAGCTGCAAGAGACGGAGTGAATAACACACATTGGTTAAGACTCTTTAGCAGGAAAACAAATGTCTTTGAAAGGCAAACTTGACTTGAGTTCAACTGATTCAAACACACTCATAAAAGAAGAGAATATTTTATTTCACTGCAGGTAGATATATCATTCTACATTTTTTCATCTGCCACGAGATGTTTGAGTCACTGTGAGTTTTTCCAGTGTATGGCTTACCTGAAAATGCCAGGCTTAAACGGGACATTTAGGATTCATTGCAACAAAAACAGTTGCTTAAAGATGTTGTGGCCTAAAATTGATACTGCATTCGAGTTATGGATGGAAAATACCATTAATAATACTAAACACACAACTCATGCTGATATAATATAAATCGTAGATATTTGTTTGGACTGGCATAAATCTAATATCTTCCCATCCTGCTTTATTACCTTAATTCATTGCTAACTTACAATTGCATGAAGGCGTGTACCTGCACAAAGGAGACTATTTTGATGGTTTTTTTTTGTGTGTGCATGTGTGTGTGTGTATGTGTGTGCGTGTGTGTATGCATGTGTGTGTATGTGTGCGTGAGTGTGAGTGTGTATGTGTGTGTGCATGTGTGTGTGTATGTGTGTGTGAGTGTGCATGTGTGTGTGAGCGTGTGTATGTATGTGTATGTGTGCATGTGTGAGTGTGTGAGTGCGTGTATGTACGTGAGTGCGTGTGTGTGTCCCAAGAAGTGCTGGGATTATCTGCTGAGTGTGGAATGACCACGTTTCCCGTAAGTTGAAGATCCACGCCTGAGTTCTACTTGTTTTCACTTTCAAAAGGCAAATTCATTTTTAATAACTGTACCCCATATTTTGTTTATGCCACATATGTTCACTCTAATAATTTATTTTGTTCACTTGGTGCAATTTTCTTAAGACTCCTTCTGTTTTTCACTTCTCGAGCATTAAAGTTACCATGGAAATGGGGCCTTTGGCATCTCGGGCTCTGCAGAAATGCATCTTGCTGCATTTTGCGAGGTTTTAAGATTCAGACCATGTCAGGAGTGAGAAGAATCAAGGTCGACATGCGTGTTAGCTGCAATATGTGTTTTAGCACATTCGTTCCAGAGACCTATGTGTAGATAACGTTTTGATGGAAAATTAGGCGACATGGGGAGGGCAGTAAAAGTCTAAAGCAACAAATCCTGGTGATGTTGCTCACGTTATTCTTTGCTCACGTTACTCTTTGCTCACGTACTGTCATTGGTAGGCAAACTTAGTACTGATGCTTAGTATGAGGGCTATAATTTATGATCTGTATACATATGTGTCTATCTGAAAACTAAAGTCAAGCTAATGCAGCATCTGTATTTTTGATACTAGTACTAGTATGTATTCCTACACACACACACATATTTACAAGTCAATAAAAAATATCAGACACTATTACGCCATTTATTTCTATTTCTGATACAGGCTTTTATGCAGAGAGAGTTCTAGGCAGTGGACTGGGCTTGTCATTGTAGTTATTTACGTAGACATAGCTCTGCTGACCTGCTTTCTGCCACTATTGGCCGCCTATTTCAGATGCTCACATAGATGGGTATAGCATCTATTATACCCTGGTACCCAGTTTTGCAATTCCCAACATTGTGTCTTTAATATCCAGATCATTTCTTTTTCCTTCATCGCCATTTTAAGGCGAAATGGACTAGATTTTTTTTCCAGTTAAAATATATTATTTTGGCAAAAAGATGGTCTGTAGCTAAAGAAAAACTGGAGAATGGACGGATTTCTGGGCAAGTTTGCTGTTGACGAGGACAGCTCTTCTCCTTGGGACACAGAGTTAGCACTGGGATTGTCCAAACGACCTCACCAGGACAGCTTTGCCTTCCCTTATGTGAAGACATTCCTACACATCTTCTCTCATCATTTTCCCAGCCCTAGATATTCTAGCTCACCTTCCCTTTTTGTGCTAATTCTCTACTGAAAATAATAGATAGTCCCCGAGGTTATAGCTTGTTAGCCTTTGGTTTTCTTTCTAAAATGCCCCATGTACCACTCAAAACATTAATGAAAGTGTACACTTTTCATCCTTTTAATCTCTCTTTCGTCAATTTTATTTCAAGGCTGCAGCTACTACACCTAGGAGAGTAGAGGAGAAGGTTTTCCCCTCACATACAATGGATAGATCAAACTCTTCTGATCATCCCATTTAATGTTAGAGTTGACTCCAGGTTTAAATTGCTGTAAATAAACCTTTTATTATCAGTCATACAGAAGGCATTGCCTGGACACACTGCCCCCCTCTTTTTGAGGGGTAGGATAAATAATTAGAAACAAAATTGCTGGGGTACATAGCAACTGTATGTTTAAGTTTATACAAACCATCCAAACTGTTTTTGGAAATTGTGCCATTACGTATTTCCAATACAGTGAATGAGGGCCAGTTGTGTAGATAACACCAACATTTAGGAGTTTGGGTTTTTAAGTGTTTATCATTCTAATTGGCCCATAGTAATATTAAAATGAAATTTCTATGCTCATTTCTGCCTCAAGTAGTGGAGTTGAACGTCTATTTGCACATTTTTTTGCTGTCATTCTTGTGGCTTTTTATGTAAACCCATGTTTATTAAGTCAGTTTTTTTTCTTAAAAGTGAGCCTTAAGTGATGGGAAGTGTCTCAGTTAGTAAAATGTTTGATATGCAAACAGGATGGCCTGCGTTTTGATTTGAAACACATACTTAAAGGGCAGGTGCTACGGTGCACATTGCACGTGACACGTTAGAGCCCAACCCTAGTGAACAGAGACAGGTGGTGATCAGGGGGGGTCCCTGGACAGCTAGCCTAGCCAATCAGCAACATTTGGGAGTTGCTGTGAGAGACTCTGTCTCAAAAAAAGTAAGGAGGTGAATGGTAGAGAAAGACACACAGTGTTGGTGTTTGTCCTTCCCACACCCACATCTGAGCAGCTACCATCCCAACACTCACAGTTGAGTGTGGGGTGAATTTTATCTAGTCTGGATATAAGTGCTTTGGGGTGTGTGTGTGTGTGTGTGTGTGTGTGTGTTTATTTTTTCGGATCATACACTTGAAAAGTACATAATTTTTGGTGAAATTAATTTTGGTGACTTTCAGTTTATCTTTTTAAGTAATAGTTTTCATGTGACCTGTTTAATACATTTGTCTATCTTACTACAAAGCTTTCTGCCATTTTCTTCTAGAAACTATAAAATTTTAACATATGCATTTACATTTATGATTCATAACTAGTGCCTATTGTGTGCAGCAAGGATGGTTCCAGTCTTTCTATATGAATATCAATTTTTAGAAGACTTATTTCTCCAGTGATTTGACTAGATATATTATTCTCCCCCCCCAAAAAAAAATCGCCAAAGTATATGAGGAACATGTGCTTCTGGAATCTGTTTTAGTCTAGTAATTATGGTTTTATTCTCGTTGAAAGGTCACCTGCCCTGATTATAATAATAAAGCTATTATTATTAGCTTTGCGGTACCTGGAACTCAGCAAACTCTTGCAATTCCGATGCTCTGCAGAATCATTTTGTCTATGTTTTCAGTTTCCTTTTGAACTTTTAAAAGTAGCTTGTTAGTTTACAGCAAAACAAGGCCTCTGAGCTTTGCTTTGCCTCCTTGACTTGGAATTATTCTACATTTGACAAGAGCAGAGATTATACACAGAGGTTCCCCGAGCCTTCCGCTCCCATCCTCACCTTGTTAGACTCTTAGAAACTAGCCCCAGCAGCCTTACTAACTACAGAAGTTACTGGAAACTGGTCAGTGTGTCCTGTTTTCTGTTCTGATGTGTAATCCTAGACCCCACATAACATTTAAATCTTAGGTCCCGTTAGTCTTTTAAGGCTGTGATGGCTCTCCCCTGTGTTCATTGTCTTTGGTGATTGTTGCAAGGTGTTCTGGCTGATGGTTTCGCGAAATGCTCCTGTTCAAGTTTGATTTTTATTTCTGATTAGCTCGAGGGCCTGAATTGCTGACAGGAATGGTTTAGAGATGGTCTCCTTGTCTTAGAGCAGATCAGGGTAACTTTATTTCAATACATATCTTACACCTAATACAATGTTAACTTCAGTCACTTGATTTAAAGTCTAGACTGCTGATATTATTCGTGGTAAATTGCTGGTTTTCTCCATGTAATTACTTAACACTGTAGAGATGACATAAATATCTTCTGTTTCAGCTTTATTAAGTCTTGCAAAACCAGGTAATGCTGAATTGCTCTTCTACATTATTTATACATCAATTATAATGCTTATGTAATAAAATATGCACCTTTCTTACCCATTGAATTTACTTAGCTGAGCATCTAAGCCACTAGGAAGCTTGTTGACTTGGTTAGTATACACTTTGACATGCTCTTATTATTTATATTTTTATTTTTACCCTGATTTACCTTATAATACTATGTAATATTACAGCCCTATTTTGCAATTTGGCTTCCCATGCCATTTAGTCAACCTCAGGCTACCTGGTCTAGTTTGTGAAGCATGTTATTTAGGACTCAAGATCTAGGCGCTGTCTGTTCTCATAGGTATTAGGTATCATTGATTCTTGTTCCTCGGCAGGAAGAGCAGGTATGTATCAGAAACCATGAATGTTCATTTAGAAATATCTCCTGTATCCATAGGCATATCTTTCCTAACATATCCCAAGTCCTTTGTGATAGCATTTGTCACTAGGCACACACAGCCAATTGAAAGATGTCCCTGTGGCTGGATATGAGTGGGGATTACAGAGTGGAGAAGACGCTTGCAAAAGCAGGCTGTGTGAGTGGATTTATCTGCACACGGACACGCTGTCATCCGAGCGTTGTCTCTGTAGTTTCTAATTTTAGCAGTCAACATGACTAGATTGAGAGATATTTAGATCTCTGGTAAGATTTCTCTAGTTTTGTCACATCAGTGAAGCTATTTAGGAAGAGACTAGCATTTGAACCACTCAACAGAATTTTGCTCTTCCAATATAAGAGACCACACCCAAATACCTGAAATAAATTAACAGTATAATTAGAAGAAGAAGAAAAAAAGCAGAGACAAGGCAAATTGCTATCTCCTAGAAGTTGGACACTCAGCAACTCCTGACCACACCATAGAACTCAAGACTTTCTAGTTGGTTGAGTCTACCATGTGCGGCAGTCAGCTCCTACTGCTCCTACCTCAAGCCTAGGTCCCAGGTTCTCAGCTCTTTCGTGTCTGATTGAAAATCACATCAAGTCCCATGATCCTCAGGTCTTTAAATTTGGACTGATTTATACTTCAGCTTCCCTCCTCTCCAACTTGAAGCTGGAACATCCCCTAACCTGGGATTTCACAGCCTCTACATGACATGGGCCGATTCCTATAGCCATTCCTTCTATGTATGCCTGTATACTTGTATGTATTTGGTCTAGGAATTTTATGAATTGAAAGATAAAGTGGTCATACTTCTTACTGACTGCTATCTTGGGAAACAATGTGTACTTTGAAACGATGTGCATTCTTGGGACTGGAGAGATGGTCCAGCAGTTAAGAACACTTGCTGCTCGGCCTCCCTCTGTTTCCGGCATCCACACTGGGTGCTTGTAACTACAGTTTACAGGGGATCTGATCTCCTCCTCTGGCATCCACCAACACTTGCGTGCACCTGATGCATATATGTATACTCAGGCACAAGTGTGCACGTAAAATAAAGAAAATAAATCTTAAATATGATGTATGCTCTGCTGACTGTATAACCTATAAATCAAATTGATGGCTTTGGACCCTACTGATGTATTGTCTTTCCTTTCAATTAATTACAGAAAGAGAAGTATCAGATTTTACAACTCTAATTAGACATGTTTAAATTTCTTCTGAAACGTTAGAGTTTTCATGTATATAATTGCAGCTCTATTACTGAATGTATAAACATTCAGAGTGGTTATGTATTTGTGGTGAATTGACCCCTTTTCCTAAAAAAAAGAAAAAAAAATGTTCTTCTTTGTTCTCAGTTATATTCCCGGTTGTGAAATTTTGTAATTAATACAGCCACTTTATTTTTCCAATTCATAAAATTATAAGTAACATTTACATAGCTGCTGTAGAGCACTTTCCAGTAATCAAAATGTTCTCTGTAGGTGACATAGGGAGGCTCCTGAGACTCGGGAGGTCAACAGAATGTCATGTGTCATAGAAAAGAGAAAGATTCACAAAATGCCCTAACCTCCTTAGAGAAGGAGCAAAAAGTGCTGGGAGAGGAAACCGACCAGCTGAGGTCAAGGAGAGGTCAGTGGAGGTCAACTGGGGTTATGTTACCAAACCCTCTTTGGGATGCTGTTGCTATGACTCATCCCAACTGCTAGAAGTATCCCCTTTGCTCATGCCGCTGTGAGTAAACCCAAATAAACGCTCCCTGGTGTTGTGGGACAATTGTCCTCTGTGTGAAGATGTATTGCTGTGATTGGTGTGCTAAAGAGCTGAATGGCCAATAGCTTGGCAGAGGTATAGGCGGGACTTCAGGACAGAAAGAACTCTGGGAAATAGAAAGCCGGGATCGCCAGCTGATTGCAGAGAAAACAGGGCACAGGGGATGAGAGTTAAAAGCCACAAGCCACCTGGTAGTATGTAGATGAATAGAAATGGGTTAATTTAAGTTGTAAGAGCCAATCAGAAATAAGCTAAGGCTGAGCCTTTGTAATTAATAAGAAGTCTCTGTGTTGTTATCTGGGAGCTGACTGCCATGACAGAGGAAGACTTGTTTCACACTGGCTTACCGATGTGTACATTTTCCTCACTCTGGGGTGGGTAGACAAGCGTGTTGTGTTTCAAGAAGAAAAGTTCGTTGCTGAGGAATATTCCAACTTGATCTTTCTTTTGGCATCAGCCTAACACAGCCAGGTGATTGTCTTCTATATAGCTGCTCTGGACCCTTGCTTTAGAAAACTCTCTTCCTCTTCACTGGAATATTTGTGTTATTGCTCAACATAATTTGTTTTAAACCTTTTAAAGATATTTTTGTCTCATTTGTTTATTCATTTTAGTGTGTGTCTGTGTGTGTATGTATGTGTGTGCATGCATGTGTGTGCATACATGTGTTGTGTGTGCATGTGTATGTGCATGCAAGTGTGTGTGTGTGTGTGTGTGTGTGTGTGTGTGTGTGTGTGAGTATTGAAGTCAGAAGTCAACTTTCTGGGTCTGATTTACTCCCTCTACCCTGGGGGTCTAGAGATGATTTCAGACGTTAATTTACTTGTCAATAATTTGTTACGTTGTAGATTACTAAAAGTTTTAGGAAATGTGTATTCACCTCCAAAGGATTAGTTTTAAGTTTTTACAGTGTCTTATTTTATATACCTAGAAATGGAATTACTGGGTTGCATGATAATTCTATGTTCAGACTTTTTAGGAGTCATCAAACTGGTTTTTCCAGTGTCAGGGGCATTTTGTATTCCTATCAGCATTGTGTGGTTTGAATTTCTACACATGGTGTGAAGTGATATTTCCTGAAAATGACTTGACTAGAATTTCTTGAAGGACAAATTGTATTGATCATCTTTTGTGTGATTGTTTTTCTTTTATTTAGTTTCCATGAAAAAATTCCTGTGAAAGTCTTAAATTTTCTTTTGTGTCTTAAGCTATAACTTTATATTTTGAATAATAAAATTACATCTGATATATGTTTTTCAAGCATAGTTTCTCATTGTGTGGTTTGTCAGACTTATTTTCTTAATAATTCCTATATTCCTAGAACGTTTTAGCTTTGATAAAGTCAAATTATTTGTTCTCTTATTTCCTTTGCTTTTGTTTTATGTATGTAACTATTACCAAATCCAAGATCACAGTTTAATCCAAAGTTTTCTTCTGGCACTTTTATAGTTTTATCTCTTACAGTTCATTCTTAATATGTTTTGATTATTGAAAAACTATAAAGTCAGGCTAAAATTTCATTACTCTGCATACAGTTATTTGGTGTCTTGATATTATTTGTTGAATAAATATTATTACTTTCCCTTGAATTGTTTTGGTATTCTTGTCAAAAATCAATATATCTATACCTATCTATCTATCTATCTATCTATCTATCTATCTATCTATCTATCTATATTCATCTATATACTATAGTATTTATTTATGGACTCTGTTATGTTCCATTGTTTTTTCTATCATTACTTATTTCTATCATTTTGAAGATAGTTCCTAGCTCTTTTTGATATGTTATAATTTTGTATATTCTAGCACAGGTTGTCAGTTGATACAAATACACCAAGAGTGATATTGAGTCTGTAGCTCAACTTGAACCTATCCCTACCTTCAGTTACATGGATTATATCCCTATTGATGCTATTGTACAAGCAGCTGTTTTGGCAGTGTTGCATGTTACATACAGATGAATCACTCCAAGCGCAAAGAACATACTTGTTTTCTACGTGTTGATCCTGTGTCACACAGCACTGCTGAATGTGTTCCAGCTGTTTTCAGTGGACTTCTTAAGATTATGTCACTTGCAAATAGAGAGTTTTATTTCTCGTATTTTAATATAGTCTGTTAGGATTAATAAACCCACTTTGTTCAGGGAAATGTTCTCACTTAATCATGGTGTATTATGAAGTAGTTCTTTTTTTCATTTTTCTGGTTTTTCTTTCGTTGTGTTAAAATTTATTACTATAGTCATAATGATATTGGTCCATCTTTCTTATGATGTCCCAGTTGAATTTTGATATCAAAGTAATAAGACTATCACAGTATGCAATAAAACAGTTAATGACAAAATCCCTTTTTTGTGAAGAAGTTTATGAGGAATTCATATTTAGCCTTCAAATATTTAGTAGCATTCAATAGTGAAGTCTTTGTGGGCATTTATTTTATTTTATTTTTACTTATTCAAGACAGGATTTCTGTATGTAGCCCTGGCTGTCCTGGAGTTTGCTCTGTAGACCAGGCTGTTCTTGAACTCACAGAGATCCGCCTGCCTCTGCCTCCTAAGTACTGGGATTAAAGGCGTACACCACCATAACCTGGTCTTTGTAGGTATTTTATTTGATAACTTATATTTATTGTCATAAGATAAATTTTATACAAAATGAATAAAATAATATGTAATATATAATAAAATTTTATAGAATAAAATATATTTACATACTCATGTATTTCTTGAGTTATTTTTGGTAGTCTATGCTGTTCCACATACTTTTCCATTAAGTACAAATTTTCTAATATTTATATGTTATCATACATTTCTTTAAAGTCCTTTTTATTTTTGTAAGTCAAAACTAATGCTGAGCCCTTTTCTCTTTCATATATCAATATTTTGTTTTTATTTCTCTTTACCTTGGTCAATACAGCTAATTGTTTCCTATTTCTTTACCTATCCAAAGCCTTATGCCCAGGAGTAGCTGACCACTGAAAACAGACTCGATGCTTATTTGTGTGCTTTTGTTTGTGATGTCTTTGTGGCTGTTGTCTTTTTGTTTTTGTTGTTGTTTGTTTGCTTGCTTCATGCTAGCCTTTTTATTAAATGTTCCACTTTTCTTGACTTGTTCCCATAGATTTACACTGGGGTTCATTTCTTTGTGAAATTTAGCTTTGCTTCCACTTCACCGCCTTTGTATTTTCATTAGAAAGTGTAGTGTTTCCGTGTGTTTTATAACGAATAGATCATTATGTAATGCTCTCTCATATAATGTCTTTTCAGCCAGTTAACGGCAGAACTGATCATTTCTGTATGCCTGTTCTCCTTGTAATTAAACAATCCCTACCAGTGCTCTCTCTGTCTGTCTTTTTGTCTGTTTCTCCCTGTGTGTATTATAGTTTAGATATGAAATGTCACCCAACAGGCTTTTCAACTCTCTACTTGAACATTTGAACTTCAACTTGGGACACATTTTGCAGCGTACAATGCCTGTCTTCACTCTATGCGCTACCATTCAGTTCGCAAGCTTTGGGCAAGGGGCTGGAGGTTGAAACACACAAAGACACAAACACACAGACAGACAGACAGACAGAGACACGGACCTCTGGTCACTGGTAAGAAGCCCCTTGTCCAATAGCACCATGGAGGCTTATATACCCAACAGTCAGGCGGGCCAACAGGTGAAAACCTTATCCTCTGATCCTCAAGGCAACACGTGCTCGTGAAGCAGAGCTGGTAAACAATTTTGACACAGCTTTCAGTAACTCAAATCAGAAGGAAAGGAAAGATCTCTAACAGAGAAGAGCAGCTGGAGGCCAGGACTCCAAATGGTCCCAACAACTTTTCTTAAGAAGATTGTGAAACCTTTGTGGTGTGGACCCTCGCTGGAGGAAGGGGATCAAGTTGTGGATGTCAGCCCTGTTTCCTGCAGGTGGAGGCATATGTCCAGCTGCTTTATCCTTCTTTAGCTGTTCCTTCCCCACCGTGATAGACTGAATCCCTCAAATTGTAAGCCTTCTGACATAGGTATTGGGAACCAAACTCGAGTCTTCTGGAAGGGAAACCTGAACTCTTAACCTAAGAGGCATATCTCCAGCCCTCCAGTTTCAATTTTAAAAGATAACTCTGATGACTATGTGATTCTAGACGACACTTATTTTTCTTAAACACTTCCAATGTGTTCTCCTCTTATATTCAACTTTCTGTTGTTCCAGTTAAGAAATTAGCCATTGTCTTTTGAATTTCTTTTATGTTAAGAACTGTTGAGAAAATTTTCTTCAATATTTTTCTATTTTATTATTATTATTTTCTCAAAAGCGTATTTAGAAGCTTATGTGAACCCAGAGAACTGAAGTAGCAAGTTCAGGGCCTGCACGGGTCTGCACCGGATCTTCCGTGTATGTATGTATTATAGCTTCCAGTTGAATATTTTTATAGGGCCTCCAAGTGTGTGGATGAGTGGGTGTCTGACTCTCGTGCCTTCTCTTGGGCTCATCTCCTCTTGCTTGTTTACCTTGTCCAACTTCTGTGTGATGGTTTTGCTTGATTATATTTTCTTCTCTAATGAGAAGGGAAGGGAAGGGAGTGGATCCAAGGGAAGGGGTGGTGGGGAGGAACTGGGAAGATGGAGGGAGAGAACTGTAATTGGGCTATGTTGTAGGAGAACCTATTTCCAATGAGAGATGAAGCCTGTTTAGTTTGGTTTTTCGAGAGCTGCTTGACTTTCTCCTACTTTAAATCCATCGAGCTTCTTGGGTACAGATCACTCACCAGCGTATCTGGGAAGTTTGGGGGTATTTTTTAATCTTTCCCCTTTCTCCTAAACTAAGTACGCACTTGTGGGTTTTGTGGTGTTTCTCTTTTCTATAATATTCGGTTTAATTTTCTCATTTTCTCCGCTCGATTCTTTATCATGAATATGCTCTAGTGTTGTGTCTTCACATATGCCCATTCTTTCTTCTGCCAATTCAAATATGTTATTAATTCACTAATGAGCCTTTATTTATTACTACTCCATGCTTACCTTGATTCCTTTTTAAGGAATCCTTTCTTATCAATATTCTTTATTTTATGTTACATCACTCCTTTACATTTTTTAGATACACTTCCTTTATGAACATTTATAATGAATATTTTGAAAATATTTTGGAATTTAAAATTGCTCTCTAGTTCCTTCTTTCTCCAAGTATAAAGAAAAATGCTTTCCTGTTTCTTTGAGTGTCTTACACATTTGTGGGGAGCTGTGCTCACTAGCAAGTATATTTTAGCAGCTTTGAGGTCTGAGTTCCTTTAATGCTTATCGGTCTTCCTTATTTATTGGTTTAGTTATTGGTGGAATTACTTTAGTGAAATTTATTACCTTAGCAATATTAAATTCTAATATTACTTCTTAGTAACCATAATTTACTCAGAATTTTCAGTATGTGTTAGAGTCTCATCAAGAGGGGCTGTCACTAGACTTGCATTGGTACCAATGTGAGCCCCCAAAACTGTGAGGTAAACAAACTCATATTTATAAAGTTCCTAGCCTTTAATATTTTATTATACTAACAAAACATGGAAGCCTGTGAAATCCCAGGCAAAATCTCCAAGCTAGGATTTCAGATGTCGGATAACCATCACGGAGCCTTTCTTTCTAAGTGGTTGCCTTTCTTCAGAAACTGTGCGCTCAGCAGACTGGGTGACCGCACCCTTAGGACCCTTCGGTTTGTCTTTCTAGGCTTGAAACCACCGTCATGAATGTCCGCGCTGGACCGTGAACACAGTGTGGTATTCCTCCCGGCATTGGAACTGGGCAGAAGTCAAGCCCTGTCTGCTTGGTCAGTATTCCTGGAGCACGGCCTTGGCCACGGGTTGCTGGCGTGGTGTGTGTATGCTTTTGTCTGGAGGTGGGGGGAAGGGTTTTGTGCTGGTGGCTTGACTGGAGCGGGTTTCCTGTCTTCTTCTGAAGTGCTAGGAGGGAAGGATTAAGTCATCGTTCAAAGAATACATACTCCTATGATGTGGGAGATCAAGCGGCTTTCTCCAACTCTCCTACCCACTTAAAATTTCTTGAGTGAATATATTTCTCTTTTTTCGATTTAGTGCATGACTGAGGACAGTCTCTAGAGGGCTTTAGTTGCTGCCTTTCCACAATTTTCACCAGTTTTCCTGGGTTTAGGTCTAAAGAGCTGTGTGTGGCGCTCTTTATGATGCTATGGTAGAAATCCACACCATGGGTGCTAGGTGTTTAAAAGATGATATTTTTTTGTACAATTAGTACACAAGTTTTAAGGTAGCATTTCTTGGTCATCGTTTCTGGTAGTAGAGCAATGATCCTCTGTGCAGGTACTTAACCTCCTCACTTAAGATGGTAAAGGAGACTTTGCACATGGGATGAGTGTATTAGCTCTCGGCAATCATCTTAGATTATCTACGAGTGATGAAGATGTCTTTGTTCCTTCTTTCAGCTGAGTGACATCAACCTATGATGCCCCAGATTAGAACTTTTGTATGGCCTAATGTCTTGCTTTCCTGCTTCTCAAAGTGTGGTCGCAGTACCAGCAGCACTGGGGACATTGTTAGGAAATCACATTTCAAATCTTATTTAACCTACTCTGTTGGCAAATCCAGGACAAGCCCCATCATGCGGTTTAAGACACATTCGTGGCGTCTCCACATCTCCCTGAACATTACTGCAGAAATGAGTGATGGGCTGTCTCTCCAGTGTGGGCTAGAGAGACAGCACATGTTGCTCTTCCAGAAGACCCAAGTTCGACTCCCAGCATCCATGCCAGGTAGATTACAACCATCTGTAATTCAAGTTCAAGAGGATCCAATGCTTCCGGCTTCCACAGATACCAGCACTCATGTGCATATTCCCACATGTAGGCATACATACATATTATTAAAATAATAAAAATGATTCTTACGGTTAAAAATGACCAAGATCTACATAATTTCAACAGAATTACCAAGTATTCAAATCTGATCATTAAACTATTCAAATCTAGAGAATTATTATTAAAAATTTACTGTTTATACTGGGATTTATGCTGACTTTTTTCTTTGATAATAATAATCTAATAATCATTGCTTAGCTTAACAATGTATGTTTCCATATATGTGTACATACCTACAGGCAAAGACAATGTTATATATCAATTAGCAGTACATAAAAATAAATGCCATCCATTGTTTAATAGTAGTCTATATATGCTATATTATGTATGGTATTATATATAACGTACACATGCACACACACACTGCTTAACAGTTTATACAAGTGTGCATACATATTACCAGTTGTTGAAATAGGTTTGATGATGAACTGTGTGACAGTGTGTCCTATGTAAGGATTACATGTGACATCTGGCTCCTGAAATGGCTGCTTATCAATTAACAATGCTTTCTTAAAATTACTTGATTGCATTGGATCATTGACTGGATAAAGTCAGATAATCTATTTTTCCAGATCAACAAATATTGACTATAAGAGAATATACTGGTACAGTATAGCATAGAAGGAGACATTTAAAATTAATTATAAGCAATATTTATTAGGAGACATAAAAGGAAGGAAGTGATTAGTAAACTGTAGATATTTGCTTAATTTCAATTTTTTTATAGGTCTATAACTCTTCAGCAAAGAAAACCAGAGCCCCGTAGACTGTAACCCACCCAAAGTGGCATAGCTGAAACGGGATGGAGCCAGGCTTGAGAATGTTCATCGCCCAAACCAAGGAACTTCCCTGATAAGACTTAAAATGTAGAAAACACATAATTTAAACATTTTTAACTTTGACATAATCATAAGTTTGCGGGAAAATTACAGATCAAGAGTGGTCCCGTGTTATTTCTCCCCTGAAGAGGTTTGAGTTTGCTGGAGAATCTTTTTCCAAATGCTTGTTAAATACCATGGTTAAATAATGAAATAAAACAAAAAAAATAATTAATCACGGCTGAGCATGTCAAATGTACCTGAAATCCCAGCACTTGAGAAGTGAGCGGGGAAATGTATCAAACTTGGGAGTTTGAGCAGTCTGGGCATCATTAGTGAGACCCTGATCTCAAAAACAAATTAATTAAGTTCCAAGTCAAGATGCGGAAACCTGATGAGGAGAGAAGAAATGTTCCCGCAGAGCAAGAGAAAAATCGAGACTGAATAACTTACAGGAGTAAGGAACCAGATGTATGCTTCTTGCGTGTGGATTTACGTGCTAGTTCCTCTTCAGGAAGGGTAGCATAGGATATTATGAATGTGAATTTATTATGCAGAGCAGGGATTAGGAAAGATTGGATAACAATGAATAGGGGCTAGAAAATTTTTCTCCTGTATCACAGCAAACGAAGAACAAACACTGTTGTGTATCTGAGACTGTGTAGGACAAAACAAAGCCCTGTAAAACTCGAATCCTGAGTCAACATTCACTAGTAAATAACTCCAAGATGCAGTGAATATCGAAAATTTTTTGTTCCAGCATCTCCAAAGGATCCTGCCTCTTCTCCACTCCCACAGGCTTCTAGGGATGCACACTTGCAATGAAGCAATACATATGTTACTTGTGACACATACCAGAGAGGCATCAAGGAATATTTTGCCACAGTGGATCAGGGTGGCGGGAGTCATCTCAAGGAGCACAACGCTGCTGAGTGGCATTCATGAGGCTAAGACCTGGCAGTGGCTGGCACGAAGACCCTGCCACCCCCTGGCTTGGCTGGCATCACAGTGTGTCTGATTTCCCAGCAGATGAGATGTCAGAATCTGTGGACATGCGGAGGGAGGAGCAGGTGTTGACCTCTGATCCACAGCCTTCTGGCTCCTTTCCTGGTTTCTCTTCAATTGAAAAACCATTTATGTTCAGTTGTTACCATTCTCCGCATCCCAGCCTGTCCCCAGCGCCACCTGCCATTAGCCAAGGCTTCACGTGGTGCTGCGGACACTTCTGCCCCGAGAGGGGAAGGAAATGCTGCCTTTGAAGTTTGGCATATTTGCTCTCCCTGTATCCTAGATTGCAGCATGAAATTTGAAGCCACATTGTTTATTTGGAAAGAGAGGGGGGAGATTTACCTTAATATAAAACTGTCAGAATTTCTGAGTTTATTTTGCATCTGTGTACTTTTAGGGAGATTGTTGAGTGACCTTCAGTATCACATATTTTCTCATCTACCAAAGTAAAATGGTAGTCTTCTTCATAGGAAAGAGCAAAATTAGTAAAAATAATAGATATTACATAAGGTTTCTAGTGTAACATATAAAGTTTGATGTATAATTCTATAGCTGGTATAATAAATGTTATAAAAGGATTCTTTCTGGTACAGGTTATGCTTCCTTCTCATTTTCTTCACTAGCAATTCTACTAACCTTGGCACGGTTTTCCTTAACCCACTCTGCCATCTATGTTTTCCGTGATCGGGGACAGGGAGAGCCGATGCTAGAGCTCAATTTTCCTTCATCTTTGCCCCTGATGCTGCCTGAAGCTCCTCCCTGACCAGGAACCCTGCGTAAGAATGATGTCAAAGAAAATGCTCACCCACCGTGCTTACCTCTTGCCCCACTCTTCCCCCCACCCCCAACGATTTCACAGCACCCCAAAGAGGTTTCTCTCAGTTACTACGGTTGTCTAGAAAATCAAATAACAGCAATATTAGTTTTTCACCCAGGTCTGCCATGTTCTGCTTGGTAGAAATAGCTCTTCTTTGCTCCAGTGATAGAATGGGCGTGGTTTGAGGATCAGGGAGGGAAGTGTAGCCCATTCTCCATATCCGACATACGAAAGTTACTGTGGTCCAGGCAGCAGCAGCTAGACTGTAGAACAGGAACCTCAGCTTTCACATGGACTCTTCAGATAGTCTCCCCCAAACCATGCTAGGGGACTTCACAAGGTCACGAGGGAAATGAAAAGGTGAGTGAGAATACCAGTTGTAATTTAGGCTACTTGTGAGAGTCATGCACACGTCCTGTCTACTGCTTTCCCTTAATTGTAAATTATCTGGTAAAATTGGCTCAGATTTGTGAGGGGAATAAATTGTAATAGGAAGGGTATCACCATTTTGGGAGACTATGATCATTGACGAGACCAATTTTTGGAAAGGAATGGGATATGTGCAGATTTTTCAATGGAAAAGACTGAGTAGTTGTTAAAACATTATACACCTTGTGTCATTTCTTAACTTTCAACTTGGACACACTATGAAGCAAACTGCCCAGATAAATGGCTCTTAATCTTTTGGCATTAGAGTCTGTGATGAGTGGTTTTTACTGCCAACACAATTTAGAATCACCTGGAGGAAGTCAGTGGGAGACCGTCCAGATAAGGTTGGTCAGTGATGTCTGGGAAGGATTGTCTCAGCTATGTTAATTGGTGCTGGACAACCTAGTTGAAGAGTGGGGCGTTCTATGCTAATAGGAACGTTGACTCCGTTCCCAAGTCTCACATATTACAACACTCCTCTCCAGTCTGTTGGGTCCTCTTGGGAGCTGACTAGATATTGAGAGTGGAGTCCTCCGAAATGTGATTATTTCCTCTGTAAAATCCCTAGACCATTTGCAATTCTTCTGTTGAGAATTCTCTGTTTAGATCTGTACCCCATTTTTTTCATTGGATTATTCGACAATTTGATGTCTAGTTTCTTGAGTTCTTTGTATATTTTGAAGATCACTTCCACTGTGGGGTTAGTGAAGATATTTTCCCATTCTGTAGGCTGCCATTTTGTCTTAGGGACTGTGTCCTTTGCCTTACAGAAGTGTCTCAGTTTCAGGAGGTCCACTTATTAGTTGCTGCTCTCAGTGTCTGTGCTACCGGTGTTATATTTAGGAAGGGGTCACCTGTGCCCATGCGGAAATGGCCAAAAGACACTTAAGGAATTGCTCAGTATCCTTAGCCATCAAGGAAATGCATATTAAAATGACTCTGAGATACCATCTTACAACTGTCAGAATGGCTAAGATCAAAAACACCAATGATAGCTTATTCTGGACAGGATGCAGAGTAAGAGGAACATTCCTCCATTGCTGGTGGGAGTGCAAAATTTTACAACCACTGTGGAAATCAGTGTGGTGGTTTCTCAGAAAATTGGGTATTAATCTACCTTAAGACTCAGCAATACCATTCTTGGGCATATGCCAAAGGATGCACACTCATACCACAAGGACATTGGCTCAACTGTGTTCATAGCAGCATTATTCATAATAGTCAGAACCTGGAACCAACCTAGGTGACTCTCAACCAAAGAATGGATCAAGAAGACATGGTACATTTACACAATGGAGTACTACTCAGTGGTAAAAAGGATAACGACATCTTGAAATCTGCAGGCAAATGGGTGGAACTAGAAAAAACCTTCCTGAGTAAGATAATCAGACCCAGATAGAAAAACATGGTGTGTACTCACTCATAGGTAGATATTGGACATAAAGCAAAGGATAGCCCATCTACAGTCCATGATCCCAGAGAAGCTAGCTAATAAGGAGAACCCTAAGAAAGACATACATGGATCCCCCTGGGAAGGTGAAATAGAGCAGATCGCCTCAGAAAATTGAGAGGGTGTGTGGGAGAGAGAAGGGAGGGTGGAAGAGGAGGGGAAGGGAAGAGGAGAACATGAGGGAATGATGGTGTGGGAGGTCCTTCTGTCTGTGTATTGTTTTTATTGGTTAATGAATAAAGAACTGCTTTGAGCCTATGGCAGGGAAGAACAGAACTAGGCAGGGAAGACTAAGCTGAATGTTGGGAGAAAGAAGGGTGGAGTCAGGGAGAAGCCATGGAGTCACCAGAAACAGACATGCTGAAACTTTGCTGGTATGCCACGACCTCATGGTGATATACCTATGAATAGAAATGGGTGAAATTAATATGTAAGAGTTAGCCAACAAGAAACTAGAGCTAATGGGACAAACAGTGATTTAACTAATACAGTTTCTGTGTGATTATTTTGGGTCTAAACTAGCCAGGTGGCCAGGAACCAACAAGCAGCTCTCCCCTTCTACAGAATGGGATGCTCATGAAGAGGGAAGGACAGACAGACAGACAGAGAGAGAGAGAGAGAGAGAGAGAGAGAGAGAGAGAAGCAATATCTTGATTGAGAGTCATTAAAGGGCTAATGATAAACATAGCACTAGGGAAATTTCCAGGAATCCACAAGGATGACCCCAGTTAAGACTCTAAGCAACAGTGGAGAGGGTGCCTAAACTGGTCTTCTCCTGTATTCTGATTAATAACTACCTTAATTGCCATCATCCAGCAACTGATGGAAGCAGATACATAGATCTCCTCAACACTTTCTACCATCTAAAGACACAGAAAGGAAGACAGCCTCCCAGAGAGTTAGGAAACAGATCTTCATCAGATACTGAATCTGCTTGCTCTTTGATCTTACTAGCTTTCACACCCAGAGAAAAACTTCCTTGTTTCCTATAAATCCGTGATGGGTTCCTGAGCAGATTCAGTAGGCACATCCTGGGAATACTCCACTTTGATAATGCACCCAAACTCCGCAAGCTACTTAAAGGTGAATGGCAATGTAGAGTCAGAAACCAGCAATGAATCTGTATTGCAAGGTTTTGAGATAGAAGACAACATCTCAGCATGGCTGGAAAGAGAGTTTGGACCTTGCAGACTTCCTGGAAGTGGTTTAGGGAGCTCTGTCTCATGGAAGCTGTAGCACATGGGTGTGTCATTTGTTCACAATTCTTCCCCAGGCTTCTGACTTGTTCCAAATTGACCCCTCTTATTTCCTTTTCTTTCTATGACACTCCTGAACTGTTTTCTTCTTGAGTCTGACTTGGTCTGTTTGTATTGATATCACAAAATGCAATGGGATTGATAGGAAGACAAACCTGTTCCTCACAGTTTTGGGGACACGGGGTCCACTATCAAGGGCTAGGCATCTGGGGTCAGGGGTTGGCATCTGGCAATGGACTTCTTTCTGTGGTTGATGGTGATGATGTTCATGGTTGATGCTGAGAGAGTGAGAAAGTGGGAGGGACATGGGGGAGAGGAGTCAAAGAAACAGGCAGAGGGTGCACCTCTAGATCTCATTAATATTCAAATTTGCTTTTATATTTAATGAATAGTAAAATTGCTATTAGTATACCAAAGGTTTGTTTAAAAATAAATTTGTTCATGGGTTTTTAAGACTGGATGTTTGGTTGGTATATCTATATCATATCTCTATTTTATTTATTTATTTTATGAATTCTCTACTCTTTAGCATAATCTAACACATCTCTTGCCATCTGAGCATGCCATGCCTATTTCCTGTCTAGTCTCTAAAACTGCTTTTATTTTAGCCTTGAAAATATTTTGCTCACTTGATTAATATTTATATTCTTTACTGTTATGTCAGCTCCATGTAAAAATAGGTATTTTTTTCTGCATTTTAAAAACGCTCAGATCTTAGGATATTTTCTGGGATATAGCTGGGGTTACATAAATTTTCTATGACTAATTAGCCTCACTGAAAAGACTAAATCGGCCTGGGCCAGCCTCCTGCACGGTGGCCCTAAAAGTCCCTGTGTGTGTTGTTTCCATGACTGTTAACTTATAGATTAGCCCACACTTGCTTATGTATGTTGTTTCCATGACTGTTATCTTATAGATTAGCCCACACTTGCTTTTGAGAATTTTCCAGTGCGAGACTTTGTAGCAGTGACGATAGAAAAAATATGAATGGGACTTATCTTCAAACCCTGCATCTCTAGTTGTTTAGATCTGTGGTTCTGCGAGGATGCTCTGCCCCATTTCTGTGTTGAATGGGCCACCGCCACTACCAGCTTCACAGCCCAGCAGCAGCCAGCTTCCTGTTCTTGCCACTGTGTTGGAGAAAACACTGTCTCTGAAATCGTATGCTAAAGTAAACCATCTCTTTCTTAAGTGGCTTTTGTAAGAGTGTTTGATAGACAGTTCACAGTTTCAGAAAAGTGACTCTTACAGAAATCAGGGCCATTAAGTGAGATTGCTGCTATAAAAACCTGACCCTGTTGCTTTTGGAGTAATGAGGAAGATTTTGAAACCTTATACCAGGAAAACCACTGAATGCTATAAGCAGAGCCTCATGGGCCCTTCCAGTAGGAGCCCAGAAGGCAACAGGGCTGAGAGTAAGGAGGGCAGTGGACAACTGACTAATTCACGGTGGTTCAGAGAGGAACAAGAACGTTATAAGCTACTGGACTATTCATGTGATATTCTAGTAAAGCATCCAACTTTCTTCTGCCTACATACTGAGAATTTGTGTGGGACCAAACTGGAACATAATGGGCTAATTTCTTTGGCAGAGGATATTTCATGGCAGTACAACATTGAGACGGTGACATTGATATTTCTTATCTATATTTAAAGAGAACAAGTAGGGAAGGAATAATTAAAATGTGCAGCTTAGAGACAAAATAAGAGCAGCAGGAAGCTTAATGTTGTAGCCAAGTCCTGTGCTATAAAAAAGGGTTTAGTCATTAGATTAGAGACCTAAGAGACTCCTCCTTGCTCTGTGTTAGAACAACAGAAAAGGTGCCCTGAAGGCAAGACTCCCTCTAATTAAGCTTTGAATATGTGAAGCAAACCTAAAAAGCCACTTGCTCCTAGAAAGCCATTGTCTAGGGAGGCTTTCCCAATAGCTCCAGAGGTTGCATCAATTGTAGCACAAGAGTTCCAAGTCCCATCCCAAGCTGGCAGCCACACTTGGCAGGAGGTCTCTGTGCTACTGGTTTTGGAGACAAGAAAGAGGCAAAACTGTAGCACTCATGGTTTATTTCCCTGCAGCTTCAGAGAGTTGCATAGGTCAGGCAGTGTGTGGTAGGGTGGGAGTCCTTCTGGGAAGGCCCTGAGAGGCCATTTCAGGAAGACGTCATTATGAAGCCTGGGCTGTGGTGGAGAGCCCAAGATGTTGGAGATGAGTCATGAGATATTTTCCTGTGAAGAACTGCAAACAGGAAGAGGAACCAGCCCAAATCTGAGATATATGTGCGCTTTAGGCAGCAAAGGCCATAAAGTCTTTGGAAGTGAATGTCCAGAAACAATCAGGGTGCTATAAGATTTGATGTTTGTACTACAGGGCTTTAGTGTTGCTTTGACCCAGTCTTTCTGCCCTATTCTTCCCTTTTAAAATGGGAATATAAATGCTGGGTCATTGTTTGTTGGAATTATATAATTGGCATTCTGTTAATGTAAAATTTAATTTAGAAGGGAATCACAGTTAAGAAGTTTCCTTGAGATTCAAAAGGGACTTTGGACTTTTGATTTTTGAACAGTGTTAAGATATTATTTAAAGATTATAGGAAGCTTTGAAGTTGAGCTAGTTGAGTTTTGCGTAATGAGATGACAATGAATGTGTTGGATAAGGGAACCACACTGTGGTTTCAATGGGTTATGTCTTAATTAGGCTCGTATATTTAAACACTTGGTCTACAGTTGTTGGCACTGTTTGGAGATTATGGGACTTTTTTGTCTTGGATCCTGACTGGAAGAAGTACATCATTGGGGCAGGCTTTGACGGTTTATAACTTCATCTCAAATTCCCTTCTCTCCCTGCTTCCTGGATGTGGATGGAGGTTTAACTAACTTCTGTTTCCCATTATCATGCCATACCTTTTCTTCCACGATGGACTCTATCTATGTGAAGCCATAAACTGAAATAAACCCTTTCTTTCTTATGTTGCTGTGATGGTTTCAATGAGAATGGCTCTAATAGGCTTGTGTGTTTGAATGTGTGTCCCCATTTGGTGGGACTGTTTCGGAAGCATTGAGAGAAATGGTCTTGTGTCTTTGTCCCTTGAGGCAGGCTTTGAAGTTGCAAAAGATCACATCACCCCTCCTTTCTCATCCTTGTGCTTGTGGATCAAGATAAAGCTTTATTATTCTGGAGTCAT